>JABEYC010000561.1:0-49189 GCA_013266195.1 Fusarium zealandicum | reverse complement strand
CACCCACCCCCGACGCCGAACTTATCCTGCCGACGACATCCGAATCGTACGCTCGCTCATTGCGCCTCGTTCTTTTCGCCCCAGCACGCGCCCAGTTCCGTGCTATCACTCGTTTCGAGCTTTTTCACAGCTGCCGACTCGACGGCGCCTCATTGAACCTCCATGGTTGTGAGGAGGTGAAAGCCATTTCAACATGGCCTTTAACTTCAACTGGTCGCCGCTGACGGCGGATGCCGACTTCTACAGTCGTGCGCGGGACCTTTTGACCAAGGCACTCAACAAGAGTCCTAAACCGCCTATCATCGCCGATGATATCCTCGTCAGCGAGCTCAACCTCGGCACCGCGCCGCCCGATCTCGAGATCCTAGAAATTGGCGATCTAGCAGAGGATAGATTCCGAGGCATCTTCAAGATGACCTACTCTGGTGATGCTTTCTTGACGCTCAAAACAAGAGTTCAAGTATGTCTGCGCACTTGCTTCCTTGTCTTGCTTCACCTCGGCGATACCAAAGTCTACCTTTGCAACGAGCGCCGAGAAGTCTCGGCGCTGCACTTTATTATAAGTCCCAAAAGCTACCCGAGTGGCGTCTGTAACAGCCGTTGCAGGCTTTGTTGATTTCCACACTGCCTCCGAAAGAAACCTTGGATCACCAACTCATCACCCTTTCCAAAACCTCCAGTTCAGCAACCAGTGCCCATCGTTTCCCATCGTCCTTGGCTCTACAGGACTCAATCAATCAATGCATTGTTTCAATACTAGCTTGTTTTGATTGTGATATGCGGATTGAGCTAGTCCAAATCCTTGCCAGGATGCGTGGTACTTAGTGCCTATAGCTTATGACTTCGTTCATGCAAACGCTCCAGGGCTTAAGCTAACATCACAACTCTAGGCCAATCCCTTGAATACGTACCTCTACTCTAAGCCGACTTTCACCTCTCCTCAACCACTTGCTGCCGCATCTGGCTTGACAATTCCTCTCTCAATCACATTGTCTGATATCAAGCTCTCGGCGTTTATCATCCTCGTCTTTTCAAAGCAAAAGGGCTTGACCCTCGTTTTCCGAAATGACCCACTCGAATCCCTGAAGGTGTCTTCGACATTCGACTCGATACAATTCGTTCGCGACTATCTGCAAAAGACCATCGAACAGCAATTACGGAACTTGATGATGGACGAATTGCCCGCCATTATCCACAGGCTATCGCTTCAGCTGTGGTGCCCTGACCAAGCAATTAAAGGCACCGAAACCCCCCAAGAGACCGAGGATGAAACTGGTGTCGATCCCTTGGCTAGCCCACCTTTGGATCCTGTGGATGCCAACGGCAACCTTCTTGACCCCAACGCCATCTCGGAACTTGCTTTGAACGGAAGTGGTGAGGTTCAGTCGCTCTTTTCACAAAAGAACCTGCTGCGCCTTGCTGCGTTGACCGACTCTCATCGCACCTTGTCGCTCTTTACTCCTGGCATTCGAGATGTTGTCTTCCGTGCGTGGACCGGTTTCGGGGATCGCTCTGAGGCACCAACACCGTCAGTCACAACCCCAACGCTCACCAAGACCTATTCATTCCCTGCTGGCACTTCCACGACATACACTTTCTCGGACGCTGGAAGCACAGCACACGGTCATCTTCCCTCTCGGCCCTCTCTTGTCAGCATGAACTCAGCAGCAACCGGGCTTTCTCTTGGAGCCAATGGCCGATCACGAGGGGGCCGGAAGAAGAAGACAAGAGTTGTGAATTTGAGACGTACCAAGTCAGAAGCCACAACTCCAGAAACTATCAGCGAGGCGTCATCGGATACCGAGTCTGTCAATGTGCCAATATCTGAACCTGCACTTGCCGACTCCATCCCCGAAGAGACAGAGACAGAAGGTTCTGTCATCGCTGAGGCTCCCACTCCGAACATGGTCCGCTCAAGGGACGTGGAGCACACAGGTCATCGACCGATGATGCCGGACTTTCAGAAATTCCAGCGAATGGAATCTCCTCTCAAGAACGCTATCAAGTCTGCCGATCCTGAAGACTATACCTCAGTTGCTGCTACTTCAGGACTGAAATCTGACAAAGACAAGGCCTGTGCTTTCGAAAATCAGAGCACTAGCTCTGAAAGCTCGTCTGTTATTCTTGAGCAGGCATGGATCATGAAGATGGCTGGCGAGATTGCTAAGCGCGTCTACGACGAGAAAAACCGACAACACCGTACCTGGGATGAGCGCGAAGAAGCGCCCCCGCCGGCGTACGAAGCCGCTACTCGATGAATTGTACAAACCGTACCCACAGTATATACAACAAACTCCACACTCCTTTGGATTTCTTTTTCTTGTTCTTTCTTTCTACAGGCGCTGGTGTTTGGCGGGTTTCAGGCTCCGGATACGGCCTGGAGTAACTTGTTCATGATGTTCTTCTGGGGGGCGTTGCAAGAGGCGAGTTGCCGAACGATAAAATGGTGGGCTGGATCACGAGTCATGACTGGCCAGGGTTGGGTGTGTTTCTTGGTTTTTACTTTTATTTTTGGGCTTTCTCAAGTTGGTGGCCTTGTGTCATCACCGTGCTGGGGGGCCGCATAGGTAGCGACGGCATGGTTTTGTGTCTTTTCGGATCGGCCGCGAGTCCCAGGAGGATGACTTGCGCGTGGGTGTGTAACAAGGTGTTTACCAACGGTTTCGGATCATGGCAGGCTAGATGGAATGGAACTGGATGGTTGGTCGTGGGAGTTTAGATTTTTTAGGACATCCAGGGGATTCAGGTAGCGGAGGGGACGGAGATGTGGGCTGGTTTAGCACCCGCAAATGATTCTTCGCAGCAGAGATAACATCAATACATGTCATCTAAGGATGCAAATGAAGTATTTGGTGACATTCTTCTATTAAGCCTGCCAAATTGGCCATAGACTTCTGTTTACGGGGCCTAACCACTTGTAGTATTAGAGGACATGAACCGGAAACACTGCAATGCCTAGATTGGATTAGTTGAAAAGTATGTCCAAATTTCAGAACTATAGTCGTGCATGCCAGAGCTGCCTCGGTCGGCCATCTTGAATGTGTTCCCTCCGAGAGCGTGCTTCCTATAACCCTCGTACTCTGAGTACATGTCTTGACTAGGTAAGTTTCTCTCAGGGCTTGCCCGTGGCTTCTCCATGTGTTCATGGGCGAACACCGAAGGTGGCCGAGAAACTGGGGTTCCTGGGGTGCTTGTACGGGAGGCGTCTGTCCGGCTTGAATATATCTGAGCCTCTTTTCCGCTGCACTCCAGCCTCGCATGTTTATTGGTGAATCCAGAAACGGATATCCGTCCTCGGGCTGAGCCTCAGCACCGTACGATGTGAGATCTTCGCATCTGAACGTGACGGCGGCGGAGCTTCGAGTTGGACCAGCAGTGCGCATCTACGCTGGCATTTGCTTCACCTCTAACGTTTGCGCTTCCTACGCGTCCCAGTCCCATCCTTCTAAGAGGGCTTGGCCGCGGCAGCAGCAGCCTGGTTCTCCGCCTTGAGCCTGGCCAGTAGCTCCTCCTTCCCCTTTAGCTCAGCCAAGATCTTCTTGCCCATGTCCTCGGCCTGGCCCTGCGCGTCCGCCAGCTTGCGGATCTCTGCCGCCTCCGTCTCGAGGCTGAACGGCTGGCCGGGACGGTTATGCGCAGGTATCATGGCGGAGCGTTCCCAGACTTCGTTGCTTTCCGCGGCCGAGGGCGGAGGCGGCGCGCGCGTTTTGCCCTTACCCTTGCCGCCGCTGGGCTTCCATCCTTTGGGGACGGAGCCCTGAGTGAGTAGGTTGTAGAAGGTTTCGTAGGGTTCGTTGAAGAGCTGCTCTTCGTAACTCCAGGAGCGGATCTCTCCATTCGATGCGATCATGGTCTGCTTCTCCTCCTCGTTCCTCCCGTACGGGTGTAGGCGCAGGTAGTGGTAGAGGGTCTGCGGTTTCTCGCCCGAGTCGTTGACGTAGTAGAGCTTGATTGTGATGTCGAATTCGCCCCATCCCGTCTCATCGACGATGAAAGGCTTTCCTGGTTCGCCTTCGATCACTATGCAATTGATTAGCATTGACCGGCGTAAGGCGGGGTGTGTGGTCGCATACTTCGCACGTAGTTGGGGATGGACTCGTGGAGTTTGAATTGCACGCGGCGCAGCCAGTATGTGACGTCTGTATCGTCGAGACCCTTGACAAAGACCTGCCATGAGTGCGTGTGGGTGTCTGGGACGCCTGCTGGCCGTGGATTGGCGTCGGAGAATGGTACGGCGGTGCTGCCGACGATGAAGGGTCGACGGATCTGTGTCAGTTTGACACGCTTTCCTAGTTGATTTTGAGGCGCCATTGTGTGGTTTTACAATCGGTATTTTGTGGCAATATGCACCAGCACATTCGAGAAAAGGACAATGTTGCGGGTGCGACTCGCAAGCTTTATTAGTGTTAGGATGGTGGTTTCGCGAGATTTGGAGAAGAGAATCGAAAGCTTGTCAGCCTTGTAGGGATCTTCGATCTGCGCCACAGCTGCGACAGCCAATAACCACCTGGGCCCCAAGCAAGCCACGACAGACTCGCAGCCTCGAGGTCCGATGATGCTTTCATTCATTTCGTTCATTGACCGAGAGCTTTCTTTTTGATACTTGTGTATACTGGACTCGACGTCAATAATCAATTGGCGCCTCATAGCTTTGACTCTTTGCTCTCTATTGTCCACTATAATCACCCTACCTTAATATCCAGGTCCAATCCTTCTCCAAAGCTTCCAAACAAGCTCGACCTAGCTCCGACGAACCCTGACATCACACCATTTTCATCATGTCCGCGGCAAAGAAGCTCGTCGTCTGTGGAGGAACCGGGTTTCTAGGCTCACGAATCTGCAAATATGCGGTAGCTCGAGGCTGGGATGTGACTTCCATCAGGTAAACCCTTCAGTAGCTCACCTTTAAGCATTATAGAAGCTCATCTATTCAAGCCGTTCCGGAGACCCCCGGTGGGACACCATCACCTCCTCACCATCACCACCGCCTTGGGCGCACAAGGTCAGCTGGGAGCGCGGTGATATTCTTCGCCCAGCTACGTACGCTCCCCTGCTTAATGATGCCGATTTCGTCGTCCACAGCATGGGTATTCTTCTCGAGGCCGACTACAAGGGCGTAATCTCTGGCAAGGAATCGCCCATTTCAGGCCTCCAGAAGGCCTTTGCGCCTGTTCGCGATCGCGGCATCGACCCACTGGAGCGCGGGCAAGGCGAGGACATCAAACCCTCGGATCCCAAAGATCAGTTCTCGTATGAAATCATGAACCGCGATAGCGCCGTGACTCTAGCCAAGCATGCTGTCGCCGCCAAGGCGAGCTCCTTCTGCTACATCTCTGCTGCCGGCGGAGCGCCTGTCCTTCCTCAGCGTTATATCGCGACTAAGCGAGAGGCCGAGGTCACCATTGCCACCAAGTTTCCCGAGCTGAGGGGCCTCTTCATCCGACCCTCATTCATGTTCGACAGCTCACGACCTGTGACGATGCCGCTGGCTGCCATGGTCGGCGTGGGGACCGCATTGAACGGACTTACCGGCAACTACTTCAAGACTTTCATGGGCGCCGCTGGTGTCAAGCCGCTCAAGGTTGAGACCGTTGCTGAAGCTGTGGTTGAGGCACTAAGCGACGAGACCGTCAAGGGCGCCCTTGATGTGCCCGAGATCGAGGAGCTCGCGAACAAGGCTTGGAGGAAAACCATGCTGTAGGAAATTCACGATGCTGTATTAAAAGCAGAAACGCTAGACTGTATAATACCCTTGGAGGACTCGAACTATTAATCTATGGACCCATCTTCCGCTTAAATCATCGTGCCTCTTTCAAAGCTGTCCCTGATCTCGGCGGTGTATTTGTTATAGAATCGCGAGAGCTTCTGATTGAACTGCTTGTTCTGCTCGTTGATGTACGTCACGTCGCCCTCGTCGCCGTTCTTCGCCATCCTCTCCTTTCTCTTTTTCAATCTCTGCTCCTCTGCCCTCTGCAGATCCTGCACAAGACGGTCCACCGCTGCTTTGTCGGGCTTGTTCTGGGCAAACGTTGTGGAATCCGCGGTTGAGTAAAACGATCCGTCCTTGTCCACAGCAATGAGCTCGCCGTCTTCCGTTTCCACGATATCTAGGCCGCCTGACGCTGCCGCCTTCTCGATGAGGGCATTCTTGTCCTTTTCGTATCTTTCCATGTCCAGATTCATGTTTCTGAGCTGGCGCTTGTATATCTTGTTGGATTCTTGTGTGTCATCTGCGAACGAGTTGTTGTCGCGGCGAGCCGACTTCTTCTTGAGACGCTTGTCCCACTTCTCGCTCTCGTCGACTGTCCAATCCCACGCCCTCTTGCGCTCGAAATCTTCGCCGGAATCCTCCACGTCTGCCTTGAGCAGCTTGTGCGACGCGATGGCGTGATTTCGGTGCAGCGCAGTGAGTTGGCTCGGGTCGGTGGCTAGACGTTGAGACTCGAGGGTCGCCTCTTTCAAGTTCTTCTCTGCGGATGTCTTCGCTCGTGCTTGAAGCGCCTTGAAGCGGGCCATTCGATCCTGGGCTTTTGAAGCAGTGCCAGTCTCCGTAGCAGACGCGCCATCCTTCTTCTCGATGGATGAGTCGGCGGTAGGTGTGTCGTCGTTGTTTGTGTCTTCGGTTTCGGGGTCTTCGATGGGAGTTTCGTTGGCAAATGTTGGTTCCGCTTCTTCGGGCGCGTCAACCATATTTGTTCTTCTTTTCTTCGCTGGTGGTGCCATTTTGCGCAATTGTTTGATTGACGATTATGGAATGAAGAAAACCAAGCGTCAAGTGAAGTGAGGTAGGTAAACCCAGTTTCAATGTGGCAATCGAGCCTAGTCCGGAAAGGGTATAACGTGACTTTGGGCTGAGGAAAGAGCACTGCTTGAAGGGAGAGATGGGTGACAAACCTGACGCGCAAACCACCGTAGTGGAGTAGATCAACATGCTATAAGAAAATAAGAGAATCGCCTTGCGATTGGAGACAACAAAAAGTTATTGATGTGTATTTCGTTGGGGCAGTGGTTTGCATGATACACTTGTCGAGGCTTTCCATCGGGCTATCTTCGGATATCGTATCAGAAGCTACAATAGCAACTCTGCCGAGTGAGAACGAGCCACAAGCCGTAACCCGATGCAAGCGTACCCGTAGAGATGTTTGTTCTTGCTAATGTTGAGTGAGCATACGTGCCACAAGGATATGAAATTACAAAATTGGTCCCTGTCTTGTACGCTACATAAACTGACATTGGCGGGTCTAGTATATTTGTGATGACACATCCTAAAAGGCTACACGTCAGACAGCTAGTTTGGTAAGACAACTATTTACTCTTGATAGAAAGTGAAGAGAGGGATTTCATAGTTTAGATCCTGAGCCACATCCGAAAGTCCCTCGCGGGGTATTTTTATTCTAACAATTGTGCAGTAAACTGATATTGTGAATGCATGTCAACAGTGAGCGGAGGCCAAAAGACGCCTGCACAGCCACATAGCTCTTGTCCCAAAGCGTCTTGAATTGCCGATGGAGGCCCCGCTCCTCCCGAGGAAGATCTGATCTGGGGGTGGAGGCCGCTAAAGTCCCCCCGGAAAGCTGACCTACCTACCGTTGGGCAGGCACTATCTGAGAACGCGTGCAGTGAGGAAACCTTTAAGGAAGGCGCCTAGGGGCGTCAAGGGCATCCTCGGACACCGCGTGCTGCGGGGGGAAGAAGAAAGGAATGTGCGGCACAGCTTTACAATCTCGACTTTTCATAATTCCAACATCCTCCATTCTTTTCGCTTCTCATTTGCATCCCGTCGTCTCTCCTTTGAGTAGCGCCTCCGCGATCCTTCTCAGTTGGGATCTCTCCTCTTCACTTGCAATACCCGACGTCGTGTCGCAACGTGTTCAGCACACCCGTCGTCCTCTCCGTCTTCATCGCCGATATGATGCGCGCGGCGGTTGCGCGTAGACCACGAGTCGTGATTCCTAATCTCGGCGCTGGAGCACAACAACGACGGCAAAAGGTGTTCATGCGCAGAAGAAACGATTACGGAGAATTCTTTTATACCGTCAACAAATGGGGCGGGGAGAGACCCAAACCTCCGCCGGACCATGAACTCTTCCAGGCCAACGATCTCCTGCTCGACCTCGAAGATGTGGATAGCAGGCACGTGCGGAAATCTACTGAGGACGATGAGGCTCAGATGCTCAAGAAATGGTCTGTGGATACCAAGCGACAAGAACTTGGCGACCGGCTAGAGCAAGTTGAAATCGAAGTGGACTGGTCACGGCGCAAGGCTTTCGAGGTTTCGTCTGGGCCAGCAAAGCCATGGCTCCCGAGTCGCCATGACATCCTCTCCGCAGCCCTCAGAGGACCTCCCCTAGCAGCTCCACCGATCGACTCCTCCCAGGGCCAACATGGATTTGCGAAAACACGAACACCAGGTTTGTGCCAAGAGCCCGGCTCGCTCCACGCTGTTTGCTCAGAAAATGGCATCCCAGAACGCTCCAAGGGGAACGACACACAACTTCTACACTGGCTGCAGCTACGGGATCAATTCGCGCAGTCCGATCAGCATGCCACCAAGCATCCACCTTCTCCCGTTCAGGTCGCCGCAGCTTTGAAGAAACAAGACTCAATAACCGGTATTCGCAGGTTGGTATCACAAGGTCTGTCAGAAGGCCTCGACGCCACCTCTTTTCAGCAGACGCTCCGCCACGACCAAACGCGGCCAGTTCCCAACCTGTCTTCCGAAACCCGGGGGGCCTGCGTGAATATTCTCGGCCAGCATCAAAAGAAAGATGCATCTTGTCGCGACCTCCTATCTTTCCTTGGCAATCTGGGCCAGAGGCTATCGTTGAGTGGAGTCCACGTTGGAACGCCGTTGTGTGGACTTGCGTTGAGGCTTTCAGCTGAGATTTGCAAGCCCGATGCCACATTGGAGTACCTCGATACTGGCTTCAGTTATGAGTACTGGACCGCTAGCGATCAGGTAATGAACGACGTGCTCTGTTCTCTGAGGTCGTACTTGCATCATCTTGGCATCAGGCCACAGTCAAGGTTTATAGACGTTTACGACCGACGAGTACTCGTAGAACTGTTAACAGGCGTTGGCGACAACCCCGATACTGTTCACGAATCGATCCGATCTCTTGCCCTTCATTTTCTGCAGGACCCGCCGAACGAGAATACTGCGCTTCTAGCATTGGACATATATCGCAGTTACATAGTCCTACTGGGGCAGCTGGGTGCAGTAGCCTCGCTTTGGCAAGAATGGCGTCTATCAGCCATCGAGCTTGAAAATAAGGTCCGAAACGGGAAGCTCCTGGTGTCAGACGGCCAGCCAGGAACGCAAGTTGTGGAAGCTTTCCAATCCGCGATCAAGGCGTCCATCTCAGTTGTGGCTCTTACTGACGATGTAGTTCCGACGGACCTTGACCTAGCCGGTTGTGCCACGCTGGATCTTAAGTCCATTGAGATGCAGAACCACGATGCCTGGCTCGGCGACCAGCAGAAGGAGGCGCGCCTTATGCGAGAATTCGCGGACGGAGATACCCGTGCGGCGCTAGGTCTCCCACTTGATGGGTGGTTGGAAGTGGTGCGGCGTTTGGCTCAAGGAACTGGCCCTCAAGGCTGACTCGACGGGTGAGACGGGCGTTGTTTAAGACCAGGGGTAAAGGCCCGTTTTGGTGGATCCTAATGCAGCTTCGCATGATACCGGTCAGCGGGATCGGGCTTTACGATATGTATGACCACCACCAGCCCGGCATTGCCAGTAGATATGGGGGGGCTTATTTGGTGAAAATTCAACGCAGTCAATTGCGCCCAGACACGAACCTTGAAACCTAGAGGTCATGCATTGGATTTCACAGACCCAAACAGAAAATCAAACGAATCCCATGAAAGTGGGTGTCACCTCATTCAGCCCTGCGATCTTCTCCGGGCCAGGATGGCGACACTGGTCAAGGTGCAGCCTTGGAGCTGAGAATCACGCCCGCGACTGGCGATTGGAAGCTCTCATCATGTTGGCTTGCCTAGCTGCGTCCAGCTCCCTGCGCTGTGCGAATCATGTTTGGCGCTGACTGGACTAGCCACTCCAGCCGGTACCACCATCAGATTCGACACACTTCCCGTCCTGTCTCACCACACTGACGGTACTGCCCAGCAGGAACACGCGGTCTCCCTGCCCGGTTTCCAACCCGCCAGGCGTGTGCAAGACGTGGTGAGTTGACCTCCAATCCGAGGCGTCGGGCGGCGGGAGTCTGGTGCGAGTCTGGACCACGCACAAGGTCAGCCCCGGATCCCGCCCCGCCACTTTTATCTGCCGTTGCGCCCCTGCCCATGATCGTCGTCCGCTTATGCTCGCCAAGCGGTTTCGGGTTTCGACCCGTAGCCTTTTCTTCTTGCCATCATCCACGGAACGAATTATCGCAACACGACGACTGTCCTAAGCCGTCAACAATCTTTGCTACCCGCAGCGATTCGTGATCAACGAGTGGGCTCAGGGAGCATGTAGACGCCCTCACGGTGGAAGCCATGATGTGGATTTCATCATCTCCAGCCGGCCAATTTCGTGAGCGTCTGGTGGGCCTGGTGCTGCTGGCTCTCTACGTCAACCTCGCGGTTCAGCAGCGAGATCCTCTATCTAACTTTTGCCGGCGATGGGGCCATCAGAGTGCTGTGGTCGATGACAAGCTCTATATCGGTGGAGGATTGATTACCTACAACAGCGGTTCGGGGACCCCGGAGAATTACTCGAGTATGTTGACCCTGCTTGTCTGTTGATATCAAGTTACAAACCACTGGACTCTTATCACCAATCTTCTCAGAGCCATCATGTTGACGGAACAAATTACAGACCCATACTTTATTTACCATGACTTGGCCGACGTCTCCAGCAGTGGCATGCCACCCCCGTATGCTAACTTGAGTAAGAACTCGACCATTCCCGATGTCAGCGGCGGCATCTTCTGGCCCGATGATGTCAACAAGCTCATCTACCTCTTTGGCGGCGAATTTTATGAAGAAAAGCCCTGGAACTTCAACCTCTACGCTTACGATATCATCTATGACGAGTGGCAAAATCTTGGAGCTCCCAGGTCAAATGATGTCGCCGGTCTCAGCTACGGAGCTGGCGTTTCTATCCCAAGTCGAGGGGAGGCTTACTACTATGGAGGATGGATGAACAACGTAACCAACCCAGGCTGGGGTGACGCCCCAGAGACGCCGACATCTTACCTGCTCCGGTATGATATGGACGAGCAGACCTTCACCAACAGCACTGGACCCGACGACACTCGCCGGGCTGAAGGTGTAATGGTGTATGTCCCAGCTGGAGACGCAGGCATGCTAGTTTACTTTGGCGGTATCCGGGCAACGGCCAATGACAGCTGGGAAGGGCAACCGATGGATCAGATCATCCTTTACGATGTCATCAGCGGCAAGAGTTATTTCCAGAACGCAACGGGCGATGTACCCGAGTCGCGCCGTCGCTTTTGTGCTGGCGCTACGTGGGTAGAAGATCAATCTTCTTATAACATGTGAGTAACTTCCTCGGTTGGTAGTTGGTCGGTTCGTGAGCTGACTGTTTTCTAGTTACTTATATGGAGGCGCCGGCGAGGAAGAGGGCAGCATTGGCTTTGACGACATTTACATCCTGTCGCTGCCCACGTTTACCTGGATCAAGATGTATCCCGATGATGATAGTGACACTGAAGGCTTTCCTCACCATAGCCTCACCTGCAATGTTGTCAATGAGGCACAGATGCTGGTTCATGGCGGGTTCTTCCCCTTGACCAACGCCTGCGATGTCGCGGACCAGTGGGGCTTGCATCCCATGGACCTTGGCAGACAGAACAATAACAAGTCGCCATGGGAGCTCTACGTACCCGACAAAACGAAATATGTTGTTCCAACAGATGTCATTTCGGTTGTCGGAGGAAGCAAGGAAGGCGGAGCGACCAAGACGGTGCCGGCAGATGGGTTCATGCACGACGACCTCAAAGTCCTTATGACGAGAAAGGCATCCGCAGCAACACGAACACCAACGCGAGAACTGTCTGGTGCAACTGAGACGGGTAGTGATGGATCTGGCACAAAGCTCTCGACCGGAGCCATTGTCGGAATTGCGGTCGGTGGTGCCGTTGTGCTGATTGCGGGACTTGTTGGCTGCTTTTGCCTCGCCCGAAGACATCGGCGCCGCCGGAAGGATCCCAATGGACCACAGCAACCGATGTCTCAACCATACGATTATCACCATCCAGCTCATCCCTCGGTCAGCTCAAATCAGTACTCTCCAGGCCCCTGGAGTCCCCATTCATCGAACTTAGCCCCTTCGAGCCCGCCTCCTTTCCAGTTGCGACCGCAAACCGTCCAATCCCACCAGGGGCCGCCGGTGGAACTCCCCACTGAGAACACCAACGACATGTCTCAAATGTCACCTTATACGGGGGCTCAGCCAGGGGTAGAGCCCAAGTACGATGCGCATGGAAACCTATGGATCCCCCAGGTGAGCATGATGCAGTTCCCGGACCAAGGCCATTCACCTGGAAGTCCTTATTACGACGGCACGATGAGGTCTGACTCATCGAAGCCCGAGCCGGGATGTTTTCCATCTCGGACGCCGCAGGAGTTGGCAACAGACAGACGGACTCCTCACATTCCAGGGGAGCCAGTTCACCAGACGTACTACCATCCCTAAGGGGCCTTGTCTGATAAGGAGAGACTTATGGAATATACTTTACCTGCGTTACCAAGCTTGATGCTTGGTATTTCTTTCATAGCGGGCTTGGGAGGGGAAAATGGGATATGGAGTATTTGGAGTAGGAGCGACACGACACGGTTTTGCAGCGTTTGGACTTAATGATGGCATACATCTCTCTTTAACGAGGGCTCACTCTCTCCTTTCTTGAGCCGGGTTCATTATCATACATGTAATATCTCTGCCACGAGCAGTGGCTCTTTTGCGTGGCTCTCGACGTGTCGACGAGAGGGCTATTTGCCGCATCACACTGAACCAATGTTTAAATGGACATGTTCTTCTGGGGATCTCATGGACTATTATTCGTGCTCTTGTGATTCTTACGTTGTCGCGTGATATGCACCGTATAGCAGTAACTAGGCTTGCTTTGTTCGACACGCCCTTTGTATAAATGGTGTGCCAAAGAAGGAGGACAGTTAGTCGGGCATTTAATGGTGTATGCTAGGGTTAACCTCACGACTTGTGTGAAAGTGAGTCTTATCTACTACGACGAAAACTTGGTTAAACGACGTCTCGAACCGTCAAGTTCCTGTTGCCATCAATCGCCCTTCCAACGCTTATCATATGCCTTCCAAATGCCCTTGAACCAAGACCAGGCCACGCCAAGGGTCTCGCTATTTGCCCAAGTAGTTCAAGTATGCTCTGGGTACCCTACTTCCAACTGGCCGAACCAGCTATATGTGACAAAATGATCGTCTCGAGGGCTCCAAGCGTAAGGTGTAAGTGAACTGAAGGTGAAAGTGCCGTGTCACGCTAGAGCATTGCGCGTTATGCTCCTCCTCTCAAGGCATATCGCCTGGGCTGAGAGTGACGGGAGTCACTATGTACAGGTCAGCTACGCGGACAAAGCTTCGCCATGCCGTGATAGTTCTGTTCGTGAGAGTGTGTAGAGTTTTGACGCAATTGCCCTGAGAGAATGTTGTCGTTGAAAGAGTTGGGCTGGAACAAGTTCATCAATCCATTGCCAGACTATTCATTCTGCGAAAAAAGTGTTTGGGATAGGTCCAGGCGCGGAAAAGAAGTTAATAATTCCACAGACCCAAGAAATAAGGTCATCAAGCATGTTATTTACAACGAGTAATAGCATAAGAGTGTCATCACATATGAGCTTGCAAGAGGGTAGGGTTGAACAGCTCAGGCTTGTCTCAAGGGCACCAAGATCGTGTGAACTACAGAAGAATTACGAGTAAGGGTGATGGCAAGAAGTCGACCACAGCTCTACAAGAGGGGCAGCCCCTCGCAAGATGCTGCAAACCAGCTCTCGGCATGAATTACTGTTCGAGACGATCATTGATACCATTGCCTGTCTAGATGACGAGGTCAAGAAACCACCAGTGATGGACGCATCTTCCCTGGCAAGATTTTCGGTCTATACTCAGAGAGAGATCACCTCATAGAAACCCAGGATTTCTCTACCATTATGTCTTCATCAGGTCGAGTGTTGAAACTTTGGGGTCATCTGCTTGGTGTCCATACGCCATATCGTCAACAAGTGATGCGATGCGGCTCCACGTTCAAGGACCAAACGTCAACAGAGCCGCGACAGATGATGCAATCGTTGTGGCTTTCCAATGTGGATGTTGGTTAATAGGAGAACTCCGGGGTAGCGTATCCGCAAGGCTGCATCTTGGACTGACGTACAATGGCTGAATGCAGGTAGGGAATGGTGTGACGAGTGGTCTTCAAGAGACGGTCAACATGGAAGACTGATGATGACATTTGCTTAGCTTGTTAGAGTATAACGAAAGCTGTGACATCAGAGCAAATGCCGAACTTAGCGCTGGCAGATGATGGAATGAAACGCTGATCAGCACGAAGATCTGGGTAGGGTATCGGAATTGTTCGGCGGGAAGTCCACAGCAAGCCATCCACCTACGTAGCTAAATGCCGATAGCGCAGGCGAGCGATTGTAGAACAACAGACGAGGCCTTATCTATTGGCTGCCTTGTTGAGTCTGCTGTGACGCGTGCCCGGTCTTGGTCCCTTGATCGTCGAGCGTGGAGGCAACTAGAGACGGGATGTTATCAAGTTGGTGTGGAGGGGTCGTGGAGGAGGAGAGCGATAAGCGTTTCCCCCGCCATTCTGATGCCAGATAGCAAGGCGTGCAGGCAGAATGAGGGGAGATGAATATGATAGACGAGGGCGGAGATAAGCGATCACGAGGCTATTTACCCGGAATAGAGATTGTGCCGGTGATGGTTGGAAGGGGGTGGCTGGATAAAGTATAGGACAAAAGGCTCGCCAGATAGCGCGATATACGTGACGAACATGGTAAAGTCGTCAGAGAATCGACGCGCGATAACCTCGCAGCATGACGAGTCAAGCCTCGAGTTTCAAGGCGAGACCAGAAGAAGCACGTATCTGGCGGTTGATGCACCTGACACCACTGGCGCAGCATCGGCTTCAGGGCAGGCAAAACGATTCATGTCCTGTAACATTCCCCCACCTCGGGATTTGTCGTCAAGAGCACATGCCTTATCAGGTGAAGAAGGCTGGATTGGATGTGACCCAAGGATCAAGGTGGCGAGGAAGGATATCTCAGGGCAGGCAAAGGAGAAGGGTCGCATCGTGTGGGGAATGGAGGATGGGCGGCATGATGCACGACATGCGTTGAAGCGAATGGACGAATGGAACGTTCTGTGTGAGGTGGGAATAGAGCTTTGCACTAAGTTAGTTGTGAGAGACAGCGATAATACAGCCTAAGAATGGCCATGTAGAACTACTACGTATGTAGCAGAGACACGGCAGCCATGGGATGCTAGTCATGGTCAATCTCGATTCCGTCACTTGGCCATGCCCCTTGGTTCCAGCGGGTAGAGCGCATAAGTCGACGATATTACATCAAGGTGGTGATGGAGTCTTATCTGGCTCGCCGGGTTCCTTGAAACGATCTAGCCTGGATGGAGGGATCCGCGAGCCAAGTCAGCCGAGCCGTGCCGCAGGCCCAAGCCAGATCAGGGTCAGATTAACCACGGTCTTGGCCTGGGAAGGCAACTCTTCTCCGTTAGCTGAAGAACGGATACAGCACAGTGACCGTTTTGTGCGTGGCCTCAAAGACTCAAAGACCCAAAGACTGGCCATGAATGAATCACCAACCAACAGAGACGTGCCCAAGAGTCGGCGCCCAAGTTATCCGATAACCGTAAGCGAACCCGACCGAGCGTGGGAGAACGATTGGCCCGTGAGCACGGATGATGTGATGGAAGCCTTGACCACGAGCCTCCAGGCTCATGGATCTTGCCTTACCGCAGCCGTTATAGTAGTGAACCGTTGTGGCTCGTCTGCAAGGAAGAAATTTTCCCTTTTTCCTGTTCCTCGTCGCTCCCTTTGACGGGATTGAGGCTCCGCTATGCTAAGTTCGTGGCCTGTTCTCGAGCCGCAAGTGTGGAGGCCTTTGACCTTGAAGGTGAGAAGCGAGACGGGTCCCTACATGAGGTAGACTGGATGGGGAATTGGTCCAACGGGCTCGCGAATGAAAAGCTCCAGATCCAAGACGATTGAAGCCAAGTGTTGGCCTTGATGGAGGGACCGTCTCGCACCAATTCAACCCTCGTGGGTTGTTGATGGATCATGGATGCGACCCTGACAGGCACGCGGTGTGCATTCTTTTGCGGATGGCCACGGGCGAGAACCTGTGGTGCATCACCGTTGCGGTTTCAGACGCATCACAAATGGAACGCAGATGGACAGGCTGGCAGGCAAGGCAGGACAGTTGCAGTTTTCTCCTCCACATCAGGTCATCCAGGTCATATGCCCCAGCAGCCGAATCAGACTAGCAGCAGACGGAAATAAACTTGACTGTTGATAGAACCCCAGACAAGGTGGGATAGGAGCCCCCACGCTCGACCCTGATGCCTCTCTGGCCCTGGATGCCGTCAGAATGCATCGCAGTCCCTACCTAGAGCAGAGCTCTGAGCTTCCTGCGAAGGGGCAGCTAGGGCCGGTGGACCGAGGATAGGGATAGGCGCAAATTCGTCTATGCAAGCTCAAGCGTCAGTTCTGCTTGACTCAGCCGAGTCGCCGGCTCCCCGAAATAACTGCATCGGCGTCGGGCCGGTGCTTGCTGGCGTCTTGAGCTTGGCTTCTCTGGGGCCGAAGTGTCGGTCTCCCTCCCCCGCTTGCACCAGACCCCACAAGCCTATTCGCTCCGTCTCGGGCCTTGATACGACTAGGTCACAGTCTGCGAAGATTCAGCCGGAATGGCAATGATCCATAACAACCTTGTTTGCGGAGAAACCTGCCAGGGGGGATGAGAGAGAGTGATAGCCCGTAATCGACTTGAGCTGCCCCACCTCGGCCCCCGACTCGGTCACGACGGAGGCACTTGTCGGTGATCCAAGACCGTGCAGTTAGTTGTGAGGCAGAGATGCCCCATGTGCGGTGATGCAATACCCTGACATGTTCGAATCGGCACTCCCTCTTCTGCAGCCGTGACCGGACACCCGGTGCATCATCCGTCTCGGATGCACGTCGTCCGTACCGAGTGCGCTGGTGGGAATTTGATAGTGGAGTCGGCGATGGAGGCTTGAGTCTTTGAGGCGGTGGGTTAGCCGCGGCGGATGAGCCTACGTACCGATTGTCTAATGGCGAATTCATGCACCAGAGCATGGCCACCTTGTGGTCTCTGGATTCATCCACATGGGCTCAGGGATTCACCGAGCTTGTTGGATCTAATGCATCTCCAACCTTTGACTGCGTTTCAAGTATCCACTCGTGGAGGTGCATTCCATTCAACCCGTGGACAAGTTTATCCCAGACATCGACAATGGCATAATTCCCCGACGAGTTTCCATGTGGTGTCTATGCACGTACAGGTTAATCACTGTAACCACGGGTTTGGTTTGATAGGTCGCGTAGGACGTTTCTTTGCTTCTTTCTTCGAGGGGGGTTTCTCTCGCGTGCACGGCCAACTAGGTATCATTGAAGCAAACAAGATGTACATCATCACCTCATCCACAACCTACCCAACAGTTCTCAACCCCCTCTCAGAACTAGCGGCACTCTTCCCGCGCACACAATACGTGACGGGCCGTGACGAAGCTTTCGGCAGAAAATAGAAAGTGAGTCAAGGGTGTGTAATTATAGAAAGACCTTGAGAGATCAGGGTCTTGACAGAGAGTTCTGTTGCGTAATGGCGTCGCAAGACGTAAGAAGCGGCCAGCAACACGCACATCGAGGTCAAGAAACGTGCTCGGCAGGGTGGATGAGACGAGCAGCCCGGTGCGGTCGCCTTAAGCTTCGAGTACTCGTCGGGCAGGGACTTGCATCCGACTTCCAGTGGTCCTTCAGTGAGCCTAGTGGCCTGCAGAAGGGCTTGTGCCTGACGCAGTACGTACCTTATGTAGCATGGAGAGGCAGTGGAGGTTCCACCCGACAGGTCCCCAGGCGCCTAGGTCCGTAGAAGTGGAGGTTTGGCAAGCGCCCCAGTTCCAGTGCAAGGTGGGCCACGGGGCGGCAGATGGGGGACACACTTTCCTCCACTGTCTTGATTCATTGAGTGCGAGGCACCCCTGTCTTGCCAATAGAGCTAGGCAGGTAAGGTAGGCGCGATGGTGACTGCTGCATCGGCACTAAAGAGGTATTGTGCCATGGCATCGCGTCTCATCATCACCTGCCCACCATCATGACGAAAAAACCACCGCTATCATCAAGACCTTACTATGGTAGGTTACCATAAGGATCGGCCTATCTCTGCTGGCAGCTAGCCCACAGTTTGCACCTGAACCCTTGAAACCGTTGAAACCCTTGGAGAAGTTCAACAAGATGCATAGACGCCCCCTCCATCCCGGCCGCCCTTATGTGAATGCGTGCCTGGCATTCGTCCGTCTGGGATGCTAGCTCCGATCGGTATGGGCGGAGAGGACTGCATGAGCTGCTGGGCTGCTCTGTGCCCCGGTTACCGCTGCTGATAGGCGGCTGCACGGCGCAGCCAGATTTCCAGGGATCACCTCCTGCTCCGGCCTGCGCAGGCTGAACTCATGAATGATGACGAGATACGTCTCGCCCATTCATCAAACGCCATCACGCCCAAGCAACACCATCATGCTCCGTGGTGCGCTAGAAACGCTGCGGTCCACAATCTTGTTGCTCAAATGCGCATCGACATGTCCCTGGTTCGTACGCTGATCATACAACCCCGGTGCTATCCGCCATCAGAGGTAGTTCTACTACGTATCGTAATTGACAGTCCTGGAACAAGGCAGCAGATACAAGAGACCTCCATTCCCCAGACCCGTCTTGGTCAAGGTGGCTGATCTACGAATCTCGGACCTACTCAGCTTCAATATTTCCATCCCCCCCTCCGTGAACGGGTTCGAGCGCTCGCGCTATTAATTGCTTGACATCCGCATATCGTTTCTAAATTCATCAAAGACTCATTTACCCAGGCCATTTGTGTCGTTGGCTGATCGTTCCGGAATCAACTACCCCGGCTCCTGATAGTGTGATAACGTCTGCGGACATCGTATCAGTCAGCTTGAGACACTCTCACCCTCACGCTTGCGCTTCAACGCACACGTCTACCGACCGCTCACGCTCAAGGCCTCACGTTATTGTTCTGCCTCGCAACTGACACATATCTCTCCACACCACGCCACTACAGAGAAACAAATCCCCAGCCGAACACGGTACAAGCCCACCAGAAGGGTCACAGGAAGTCGCCGCCTTTCCGACGAGCCCATAATTGCAGCTTTCTCACCCTGTCATTGGGAACAGTCCCCGTCGGTGTCTGCCAGCCCCTGTCACGACCCTGCAACTCCCCTTGTCAAAACCAGCAACCAACTGGGCACCCTGAGAGGATCCTCCACCTGGTCCTAGCTGTCGCTCACACAATCCGATAGTCGCAGCTCGCAGTGTCGATTGCGGCGGGTCATTGGCTGACTTGTTGCGGGCGTTCCATCTCCGCTTTCGGCTGCTCGCTCACTCGATCGCGACAACTTACCCAGGTCGGGTCACTGTCCCAGCTGACTGGTGCCCCAACTCCATACTTAAGACTCGCGTGCCCCGACTTCGCCCGTTTGAAGCCTGGCAGTATTAGATCGCGATTGTATACTGCAAGAGATAAGAAAGGCTTTTTCGTCTCGGGACAGTTCCTTCATCGACTCTCTTTCTTCCCTCTCTTCTACCTTGGGCCTCTCTATCCTTGGTATCCACACTCCCCGACGAACAGCACTACCTTCCATACCCACAACCCGACAAGCGCTAACAAAACCGCCCCTTTCGACTACCAACGACTGCCCCGTCGCCTGAATACGACTTACACGACGGGCACTTACACGCCCGGCTTCCTCCCAGAAGATTGGCCTTGCAAGTCGACGCCTGATCAATCCATACCGCTGTTTGCTGTGGGCGAACAAAGACATAGCTCAGCCTCGTCTCCACGCTGCGGATCTTCATAGTCGTCCCGGTCCCTGAACGCTGACGCAACCTTGGCTCTGTCTACTGTCAGTGCAATTATCGTGAAGGAAATTTTCACCTCATCGAGATCCGGAACCAGAATCCCAGGGCCGTTCCCTAATTCCGATCTTGAGTCTAAAACAACCTGTCGCGACGACCCCGCTCCGTACTCGCCCATTTAGACAGCTCGGCGAACAAGTTTGTTCTACGTCGCCGACTAAATCATTCGTCCGACTGTGGTTTTTGTTTCCATCCACAGCTGTCCTGTCGTCCCTGCACATGCCCACGCCCCCGACCACAATTTGCCACCCCGAAGTTGTTACCCTGGTATCACACAATTCTAGAATTTCTCCAGACACGGTCAAGCACGAGAAAATTCTGCAACCGTTATTCTACCGTGCCCCCTTCTTGATCAAATCAGGGAGAAAGGGGAACTTTGCAGCCTAGCGTCCGCGATAAGGTCCCCCGCAGTCGAACCATCACTGGAGAGGCGTACTCGACCCCAGCGACTTTAATTGCCCTAAATACCTGGCATCCTCCACTGATTTACAGGCGGTACCTAGTACCTCTTGGCAGTCACCCGTCGGCCTCATATCATATCACCCTCCCGCCTTCTCGGATCCATTGTGGTTGTCTTTATCAATCTCTCTTCTTCCCACTTCCGCTTTTGTCTCTTTCATATCGCACGCAATGCATCACAGCCGGAGAAAGTCTGGCCACGGCCTGGCCAACACAACATCAACAGAAGCACGAAAGACCGTCTCCGCGACCGACCCTACAAAGTATAAGCGGCCTGCCATGACACGGCGACACACTCCCCAAAAACTCGGCCGAAGTCAGCGCGATCGTGAACGAGAAAGGACAGAATCTTGGGAAGACGAAAGGGAGAGTTTCCCGCAGTTCTGGTACGTTTCATGTCCCAAAGCTTGTTTTTGCTCCGCGAAGTGGTCTCTCTTGTTGGAGAGCTGCTTGCTTTTTGTCACGGCGACTCGCAATGCCGTCGGCTTCCAGAAGACCCAGACTCCGGAGGACAAGCACTCGAGCTTCCCGTGTAACCGAGATTAGACGAGGTTTGCTGACAATACCTTGCTTAGCATGTCTTGCGAAAAGCAATTCATCCCTCATGATGACATGTTCCTGTATTGCTCAGACAGGTAAGTTACAAATCCGCTGAGCGGTGGACCTTTTTCTCGCTGAATCCCAGCGAGTCCCGGGATCATGCTAATGATAACGTCGCAGCTGTCGGAGGGTTGATCAAACGGCGACGTCGCAATCGGCCTCGTCGGTCCGCCATTACGCGTCGGTAAACTATCCATTCTACTCCACCGGCAACCCGGAGCCCAGGGACATTATTCCCCGAGCGTCGCCTTCACGGCCCAGCTCGATGCTCCTTAGCTCTCCACCGACGACTCCAGGAACCGGAGCGGCGGCTTACCAACATACTTCGGCCCTTTCGGCCCTCCGATCCCTCAATGCCCGGCCACCGAGCCCGCCATCGCCCACGGGCAGCTCGAGCAACCTGTGGCCCTTTAGTCGCAGCGCTGCGACGAGCCCCCACAACTCGTACAGTCGACCTTCGGCGGCGTACTTTTCTTCGACATACGACGGGGGCTACTACGGCAGCAGCGGATACACCTATGACGGAATGGACCGACCACTGCCTTCGCGTCATCCTGGAGGGTACTCGCGACCCAAGAGCATCGAGCTTGTGACACCCATGGTTGGGCGATGAGATGGGAAAAAGCCAGCCTCCCCTTGTCTTGTTGGCTCAAGAACGGCCATCTTGGCTGTCACTCGGCGCCTGTCACCCGTTGCCTTGCCGGCCTGCGTGAACACAGGTTCACTTGTGAGCCTGGCAGCTGGCTGGCTGGCTGGCTGGTGTGGTGGTACAAAGCCAAGTCGTCCGGTGTGACAATGTCTCACGGCCGGGGCGTCGGACAAGACCCCGCCACAGTCGTTGAGGATGGCCATCCTGTTTTGATCACGAATCCACGAATTTGCGGGGTTCGCAGTTCGGGGTTACAGGGGCCAAAACTTAGGCCCTTGCCAACCGACTGTGTCCAATCTGGGGCCGAGCGAGACATGGCGCTGCCAGTTTCTGCTATGTACCTCATTTTGAGCTCCCACTTGGCGCTGAGGAATCACAGCACCCGATGCGCATCGTGGGCTTGTTCGATTTTCCTTGTTTCTTCATTTCCCTCTGTCTCTCTCTGTTGGTTCATGTTGTAACTTGGGAGGGCTCTGTACTTGGATGGGGCACTTTTCCGGCGCTCAAAAGTCTTTTTTATCTCGCATCATCAGCATTCCACAATTTACCATGTTGGACGGAGTTGGCCGGTATTCTTGTTTGGATTCTCATCCCGAACTTTCTTGTTTCTCTTCCCGGGGCCGTCGGAAATTCCCCTCGACGACCCCCCTGCCTCGGGCTGCATCCTATCCCCGCGTTTCACACCCGTCCGTCAGAAATGCTCTGCCACTCTGGCAATGCCGGCAGCTGGCGAGGATCGGCGATGGCCCGGATGTTGGGTTGCTTTGAGGTTCTTGTTCTCCTTGAACCTGCCTCATCTAGGCCCTCTAACGTTGGAATGCCTAGTAGGCATGGTACGATATGACACGGCATGATATTGGTGTTAAGAATTAGCATTGGCATAGTATTTGGCTGGCGGTTGTCCTGGCGGCTGTATAATTTCAGATTCTGTCTATCAGTTTTGTTTTTATTATTTTCCTGGGTTCTTCATTCCTGTACCGACCGCCCCGCGTTTAGATCATCTCTCACACTTAGTGTTCTCATGTCAACAACACATTTATACAACTACACAAAACAAAGACTTGAGTACCCCGCCCGCTACGTCGGGCTTGGAAACTCATTGGGAGGGCACAGTCTTTTATCGTTAGCGTCAGCATCAGCACGTCTTGTAGTTCCAACAGTATCCTCTATACTTGACGAGAAGGAACTTATTATTTACACGCATGCATGAATCTCGATCCTCTCTTACTTGCGTGGCCCACCTGTGAGGTTCAAGAGCAAGATAGAATGCAACATCGCTAAATGTTACTCACCGCAATTACACGACTCAAGTCATTGAGGAAGCTAGTTAGGGGACGCGCACCGCCAATCCACGATGCCGATGCCGCAACGGGCTTGAGGTTTGCTTGACCCTAGTACGGTCGTAGCAGTAGCACCGGTATTTCCTTGACGTGGCCAGTTTCCAATTTCTCGGCAATTTGAGGAAGGTATTCTAGAGCTCCGGTTAGAATCTAGTTAGTCTCTTCCACTGTTTGCTAGCTCATCCTCGTTCCATTACCAGGTTTGAAGTGATACCGACACTCCAGATCAACCTACTCTCCACCAAACCAAGCCCCGGATTTTGATGTGGTCTCCACGCCTCAGACCCCGGATTTCCCCAGATTGCACACTGGCATTCCCGCCCCCCGTGTTTTCCATGACCCCAGATCTCACGGCCCAAGGACACAAGAAACAACAGCGCTTGTCAGATCGTGCGTGGTTACAAGTTGGTCGGCGGGTGGGCGCCATGCACGGCGCGGGGGAGGCGTCATGTGAGTGAGCACCCGTGTCTTGCCCCTGAGGGATCTGTGGACCCGGTGACTGGGGCTGAGGCGTGAAGCTGTGTTGCTTGTTCTCGTGATTGAACATGTGAGGGGGGGGATATTATGAGGCGCTGGATGGTGAATGGGACTTTGGGGGATAGGGCGTCATGATCGACGAGCGAGGCGTTTGGACCCGGGGATTTGGAAGATGGCGATCGAGCCCGGTTCCCTGTGGAAGATCTCTAGAGACCTATGCAAGGCTTGTCGATCACAACTTTGAGTTCGTCCTTGTGCTGCTGTAAGGACGACACTTGCTCACCGACTGCGACGCCCCTTTGACGCCGACGTTTCATTCTCTGCACCCCGATCGACCTTGAAGATGTGGTTGCTTATCGGTTTCTTGAGATTGCGCCAGCTGGGCCGCTGGATGCAGATGGTGGGATGCCTACAGCCATGTCTCAGGTTGCCTCTGGGCTGAACGAACAAGCCTCGTTCCAAGGTTGTGCTGCTGGATAGGACTAGACCTGTTTAGATCTAAAGCAGTGCTGTGTATAACGTTAAACCTCAGTATTACCCTCAACCCATGTCCAACCGTTCAAGCTGGAGTGACTAGTATCTGGTTCAAGACTGTCTTGGAATGTCTTTGTATATAGTCGAGGAGAAAGAAAGAAAGAAAGAAAGAAAGAACCCTAGTTTGGTTCACTTACAGCGCGACTGCAAGCTACGGAGACGACCGGCTACTGACTGCGGTTAATCTTCTAGGTTAGGCGGGAATTCGGTTGAACCTCTGCTTCACAAGTAAAGCACAAAGTAGATAAGCTCGTTTTCTCACCGCAAGACCAAAAAGGAAGGCCAGTTACTCCCACAAGCGCCTTGGAGTGATGGTACGAATCCGGGGCCTTGAAGGACTGGCCGGATCGCGTTCCTCCAAGAACGAGGTCTCAAATCAAAATATGCTAAGCAATGCTGCGAGATACTGGCTGCGAAAAACGTGGGAACTTGTCATATGAGTCGTCGGAATTATACTTGGCCCCTGGTGGTCGAAATTTGTAGGACAGAGAGTCAGAACCTCTCCCTCTACCGACCTCACCTAAAAACCTATGCTCTCTCTCTCTCTCTCTCTCTCTCTCTCTCTCTCCAAACCTAAACAAACCTTGCTCCTCTTCCTAAGAAAAAAACTAAAATGCGCATAGTATCTTTTTATCTCGCGTTCGAATCCCATTGATAATTCTTCTCATTTCTAGGCACCCAAGTTGACTCTTTTGGAAGAATGGCCTATACAGATACCAAACACAGCAACAACCTCAAAGACTTTGCAGCTTATTACTGTTCACAAGCGGCCGCGTATGTTTAATACTGGACCTTTGAAATATCCTGTATTGTTTTTCTACTGCGATTACCAACATGAAGTTATGTCACAGCTGGGTATTTAGATGACAACCCTCGGCCATGAACAGTCAGTACCTTCGACGATATCTGGCATGACCAAGTTCTAAACAAAAGCTTCAAGACCAGCATGTTCCAAAGCTTGTCTGACAAGCCCCTTACCGCAAGCGTTGTTACCGCTGGTCAGGTGGTGACATAGTGTCAAGGAGAATCTCAATATATCCAGCCAAACACGATTAGAACAGTTATCAAAGGGCAGGGAAGCTGCTACTAACTTGAGTATAGATGGGCACTAAACATCCCTCAGGTATCGAGCACGCATTTAAGACCCTTGATAGCAACCCCAGAGTCAACCTCAGACCACACAGGATCGGTCACGGGGGCTAGGCGATCACAAGTCTTAAGGGTATAGAACATGTTGACATTTCCTCATCATAACCGTCCCCGCCTATACAATACACTACATGTCAAATCCAGTTCATGCTAAGTCAAACCAAAATCCTCCGCCCTTCCGGATCTAAGTAACATCTGATTTCCACTAGGTATCAATGTAGACCATCGCAGAGAGTGTCATCGAAGACTCGGCCCTAGATAATCCCGAGTCATGGGAGCAGAGCAGGGAAGCCACCTAATAGCTTGAACCAGTAGCATCCAACTCCTGGGTCAAAGATCCCAATGTTTTGTATTTTGTCAAGCGCAATAAACACGGTGTAAGCCCCGTCCCGAAACATGCACGCCATCTTCCTTCTACTCCAGCGCATCTGCTGGCTACCTCCCCGACGGCCTCGAGCTCGCCATCTCTCCATATCGTCCACGATGCTTTGTCGTATCGTATGCCTGGAGCACACGCGTTTGACTCTCGTCTGCTTGTGAAAAGGCATACCCACGTTGCTTGCGCATGCGCTGTACCTGTCGCACCTTTCGAATAGCCTTCTGGAATTGTTCCATTCTATGCCATGTTAGTACACAATGTTCATGTTAGGGCGGCTGTTTTGGGTCTTACCTTGGTCGGTAATCTTGAATGTTGTACTTCTGGATTTCTTGAATGTGATGGTATGTCTGCGGCCGGTACATGCGCTTAACATATTTCCAGACAAAGTCACGCAACAAGCACATGACGGCAAGGTTGACCGTCTGGAGCCAGAAGACGGGGCTGCTAAAGAGTTTGGGAATAACACCCTCGTACTCCATCGAGACGCCGGCCATGGGCGCGACGATACCGTAAACGGCAACGAAAACATACCAAAAGGCCATGCTGCCGGGAATAGCAAGCACATGGTATTTGGTCCAGTTGCTGGTGACAAGGGCTGCCTTGCCAAGCACGGTAAGTAGGACAGCACCGTACAGGGCACTACCCCAAACCCAGTGACCGGCAATCTGGCCGTCTCCTTGAACAAGATCTCCGTACCAGAAGAGCTCAGACCAAATGTAGAGCACAATAGAATGGTAGATGGCGTTGCCGATCCACTGCGCAAAAACCTTGAACCTGAAGAAGTAGTTCTGCTGGCCCATCATGTACAGCTGGGGATATCGATCCAGGAGGCGGGCTGAGATGAACTGATCCAGAATACCGAGCGCGAGAGGGGGGAAGACAGTGTAAAAGACGTTGTAGAAGGACAGCGTCCATGATTCGTAAATGACCTGACCGGAAAAGACGTTTTGGAATGTGTACTGTCATTACTATTAGCCGTGTTCCTTCTGCCACCATACGCTCTTGACCACTTACCCAGAATTGTGTCATGTACAAAGTGATGTTCTTGTAGAACGAGAACAGAATCGTCTTGCTCACACGCTGATAACTCCACGCGCCGTGGACCAGCAACAACTTTCGGAGGTATCTGAATTGGGCAATGGCCACGTCGGCACTTCGCGCCGCCTGAAGACCTTCCTCACCGCTGATACCAATGCCGATATGAGCCGCCTGAATCATGGAAACATCGTTTGCTCCATCGCCAATAGCGAGAAGAATCGACTCCTTCTGATACTTCTTGACGAGCTTGACCACCAGCGCCTTTTGCAAGGGAGAGACACGACAGCAGATGACGGCTTTGCACATGACGGCGAGATCTAGAAACATCTTTTCCAGATCCTTTTCAAGCGCAAATGTCAGGGATTTTCCATCAATGATGAGGGCCAAGGTCTCCGTCTCGATCGTGCCGTCTCCTTGGGTCCGGATGGCATCAAGCTTCTTCTGGATATTATCACGGGTGGCTGCCGCCGACTCTTCGTTGACAATCAATAGCATCATGTCCTCGCTGAGAAGCTTGCAACTCATACCGATGTTGATAGCAGTCTCTTGTCGATCTCCGGTCAAAACCCACACCTTGATGTTGGCCTGCTGCAAAGTATGGATAGTCTCAGGAACGCCGTCCTGGAGACGATCCTCAATAGCGGTTGCGCCAAGCAGATAGAAGTCCTTCTCAATGATTTCGGCAGCCTTGTCCACCTCATCGGCACGGTTTCCTCCAACCGTCATCGAGGCGGTGTCGAAAATCTTGGACCAGGCCTGGTATTCTTGCTCGGGTACCTCTCGCATTGCTAGACACAGAGTTCGCAGGCCTTCAGAAGCATACTCCTCAAGGTGTCGGAGGGTGACTTCAACGTGGGGGTTCTGGTCATTCAAACGCTCCAAGATCACCGTATCGGCGCCCTTGCAGTATATGCGGATCTTGCCATCGGGGCATCGATAGATGGTTGACATTCGCTTTCGAGTCGAGTTGAACTCACAGACGGCAAGAAGTTCATACTCAAGCTCCCGGCCGTTGGCTTCGATGAGAACTGATCTAGGCTTTCGAGCAGTGAACTTGTAACCCATATCCACAGCACCAGAAACTAGTGCACCTTCGTCAGGAGAAGCGGCCTGGTACTTGACCTTGCCCTTCTCATCCATCTCGGGAATAACGGTATGGCAGGTTGCGAGCAGCGACAGGAACTGATCAATAACGGGTGCAGACTCGTGTCCGCCATTGAGATTAGAGTCGAGGGCTTTGAAATCAAAGAGTCCGACCTCGACGTCATCCACCATGGCCGGGCGGCGGTCTTCCGGTACTTCGTTAGCGTATTGGATACCAGCGATTGTGCATTGCTTAAACTCCATCTGGTTACAGGTGAGAGTTCCGGTCTTGTCTGAAAAGACATATTCGACCATACCCAGCTCCTCCACCAAGCTTGAGGTTCGACAGGTTGCAGGTGTGTCGTTCTTATCGTAGTACATATCCAAATCATCATTGATGAGAATTCCATGCCAGTATTTGACCATTTCCACGGTAACGAAGAGAGATATGGGAACGAGAGCAGAGAACAAGACCCAATACGTGACCATGTCTTTGAAGAATGTCTTGGTGACTTCGGCAGCGGTGTTTGTGGGTTCCAAGTATAGGTATGAGAGTGCATCGCCCTCGACCTTTCGTTGAACCAAATCTCCGACGGTACACACAATACTCAGGACCAAAAGAATGCCAACCAACAGCAACACGAGCATGTTGAGCTTTCTCTCGACCTTGGTGCGCTTGATAGGGGTAGCAGTGGCGTTTCGCATGAGCTTTGTTTCGTGGCCAGTGAAAACGACAACGCCGTGAACCCAAGGAGTGTTTCGCAATGTAGCGCCTCTTAGAAGTAGCTGTTCGGGGTTGAGAGCAAGCTCCTTTTCTCCACCTCCCGTTTGCATCGTCAGAGTCGCCTCGTATGTGTAGAGACTGCTGTTGGGCTGCTCAGACTTGATTCGACCACCTAGCCTGCTAAGCTCGCTCGGTGAAACCATTTCGGATGTCTCTGGCAACGCTTGTTTGATCTTGAGATTAGTCTCACCGTCAAGGTTAGCGGTCTCGATGTAACATAGACCTTCGGGCTCTGAACTAGCCAGAAGGACGATATCGGCTGGGATGGGTTTCTCTGATTCGACTCTGATGATATCTCCAACAGCAACGTTGATCCATTTCGTTTCCTGGAAGGTGGAACCTCGAAGGACGTGTGCCTTTGAGGTATTGAGAGCATTATCGGCCTGTTTCCTCCGATAGTCCTCCACCAATTCCTTTCCGGCGGAGATGATGAGCACCACGATGAGAGGCGCAATTGTTGTGTATGGATTTGTAGGAGATAGATTGGGGATTTGCTGAAGCGCCGAGGTGAACAAGAAGAAAACGTTTGCAAATTTGGAGAACTGTTCGAACAAGAATTTCGGGAGAAATGTTGCGACATTGTACTTGGCGGTCGAGATGTGGTTGTCGACGTATTTGTTCGCAGCATTCGCGGGTGGATTATTGAGATAGATGAGCCTCGGTCCCAGCGTCGAGGGATCCGGTTTCGACCTTCCAAAGCCAAACTTGAAGTTGCCCATATCGAATCTGCTCTTCTGGGTCTGCTGTTGTTGCGAGTTTCCTCCGATAGAGTCACCTCGTTCATGACCTGGCTCCGTCAAAGGCAGATCCATCTCTGAATATCCTTGACCCATCCCCAATTTGTTCTTGACCCTGCCAAAGAAACCTCCGCCCATGCCCAAGACACTGTTTCGATTCCGCCCAGTGTTCCCGGACAAGCCTGGAGTACTCTCATCGGGTCTGTGGCCTCCATGTTGATAGTATGATTCTCCATCGACAGGATAGTCGTCAAAGTCGTCGGCGTAACGTTGGTAGTTTCCTAGCTCAGATGTCTGGCTGTATTGTCTCGTCAGGTAAGGACTCGAACCGGGAGCCGGTCCAGGCACGTCCAGCCCGCCGTCGGGTCGCGATGCGTGTTGTTGGTTCGCATCTCGAGGGCCGCCGACAAAGTCATCATAAGATACTGAGGTTCGTCCTTGGGGATCTTGGTTTTGTTCGTGGAATCGCATTAGGTCGTCATCATTCAGGGCAGAGCGCTGACCACCACCGTATACGGGTTGGTCGTGGTCGAGGTCGAGCAGGAGGTTGTCGTGATTGTTCGAGGATCCTGCATCGAAGCCTCCTCCAGGCGGTTGCCCAGCCATGGCGGCGGACAATTCAGGGTCGGACTATCGGCTCACGCAAGCGACGTTCGGCATGCGGAATGGATGGGACGAGAATCCGCGATGGAAGATTCGAACGAGAGGAAAGGGGTGAAGAGGTCGTGGGTGATGTCGTTGCGAAGAGGTCGGGCAGTGCGGGATGGATGCCAAGCACAGGCTGACGGCAGCAGAGGGTAACGAATGGATGCGGCCGTGTCGCTATGTCGGTCGTTCTTAGTGGATGTCAGGTAAGCACTGTAAGCGGGCAGCTCCAGTGTCTTTCGTCTCTTGTGTCTCGTCTCTGGTCTGTGGCTGCGACGCGGGTGAATGCCGTGACAACCGCTCGACGTTGGAAGGCTGCACATGCACAGCCTCCTTTTACCAGGCGCAAGCTTAGGAGGATTCTCGAATCAGAGACTCGGCTGGAGGCCGTGCGGCGGGACGTCGACTGAGGCTCAAGGGACTTGGTGTGGCCAGCTTGCAGGCAATGATTGGCTGGATGGCCCAGGAGAGCTTGGGAGCTGTTTCAGTGGGTTGAGCGCAAAAACAGCAGCAGCGTCAAGAACCAATGCTGGTTAGGTCAAACGTGGCATCAACAAAAAGAAGCTGACCAAAGAAAGCAACAAGAGATTTTGCAATGGGAGCAAGCGGCTTGTCGGGGGCTGGCGCAGTCAGATTTGCCAGCATCCTGGAAGGATGCCTAGATGCGTACAGGCTCTAGGCCGTCGTCGCAGGTTCGCAGCGCTGGGCTTCAGGGATGGACAGGATGTCAGAGGGGGGATCAACAGCAACAATTCCACTTGGATTACAAGGATGCAACCGATGGAACCCTGTCCAATCCAATGCGCACAGTCTGTTCAATCCTTTGTTCCGCCCCAGCTGGTGAAAGGGGCTTGGGGCCTTGTGCTCTGTAGTAGGCTGAGCTTGTGCGCTCTTGAGGTAGACACTTCGTGTTGATGCTATTCGTGGCAGAGCAGAGCCACCACAAAAGCACAGGGGCACCCGCCACGCAGACGCCAACTTAGGGGCCCGGGGACGCAATCGCGGAGGTCGAAAGGAGGGTCCAATAAGTATTCATGGTCTCTGCATCAGCTCCACTTCAAGTCGCTCTACAGGCAGTGTGAGTTGAGTTCTACTTTGCTTCAATTGCCAGCAGAGGCTAGAGGTACTTGATAGCTCGCCTAGCAAAAACGCCCCTTAGCCCCTGGGACGTCGTCACCTTGGATGGGGGCCCACCTAATTCATCAAGCCGGCCTCTCGCCCACGCAGCAAGTGGGGCCAATCTCATTCCTGAAGGGACCGGCATCGGGGTACCAAAAAACACGAGACCCGCCTCTGTAACCAAAATCACATAACTTCTATTAGCTACACTATAACGCCTTCAGGACTACTCTGAATTTATTAAGAAAACCCTTATTAATAGAACACGCTTCTAGGTTTCTAGTGGTGCTATTTTTTATCCATTTGGGCTCTTATATCATGGTCAAAGTGACATGCAAGGTGAGGGGTTTAACGAGATATAGGTGTCCATGTCTCGTGTATTTTGATAACCCCTTGACCGGGTATTTGACACGCCAGGTGATAGCAGGTTACCAACCCTCCAGGGCTCTGTGGCTGCGTCAGAATCCCGTCAGCTATTAGTATCTAGGTACTCCGTACTTATCGCACTTACATATAAGTTCCCCTTCATAAATACATCCTAGGAATCTAGAATATCTCTTTAAGTACCAAAGTAATATTATCAATACCTCTTGAATCCATGGGTGTCGAATAATATCTAGGTAGTATATATCATTAGTATACTAATTAAATACATGTTCCCAAAGGAGCATATATTCTGTGATACAATACTCTAGCCATGAAAGGGAAAGGTTACTCATGCGCCCTCCCAGTTCGGAAATGGCTGTCACAAATTGGCGACCAAGTTCGATACCTTAGGCTGGGAATCCGTTATCTAAGCCCAGCCAAGTCCCTACGTGGGTATCTAGAGTCTATGCCTGGAGCTATTTTGAGCTTTTGTACAACGCAAGAGCTCCTAGCTTTTACAACTACCAATGCCCAAAAGCAAATACATGAGCCTTTTCGAACTACTACCTTAGTAGTAAAGAGCTAGAGTATAATACTGGTACCAAGTTTACGGTCTGAGACAACGCTTGAATTCAGACAGCTTTGAAGCTTTCTGCTCTTTATATTCATATCAACCTATTCATGACTATTGTAGGCCTTGCCCTACAAACCCCCATCATCCGCTCACAAAGATGCCTTCGACGCCCCCTTCAACACATCATTTGCCCAGTTAGCGACCAACTCATTGACATCATCAGCAGCCTGCCACAGCGCCCAATGCGATGCCTTGACCTCTCCTCGACTCAGGTTGTCGAAGTTGTCCTCCATCCCCTGGGACATGGACGGCGGCAGCGCCGAGTCCTCGGTCGCCGCGACAAACAGCGCAGGCATCTCGAGCTTATGCCCCTTCTCTGCGAACTCCACCTCGTCTCGCTGGTTTAGCTCTCGCATCCGATACCAGTTCAGCGGGCCACGCATCTCGGGGCTTCCCCGCGCGGCGTACTCCTTGGTGTAGTACGCAAGCTCCTCCTCGGGGATCAGCCTCGACCGCTCCAGGAGCGGCAGGTTATCAAACAAGATGCCCTTCTCCGTGACGAACCCCCATTCTCCGTTGGGTCCGCGGCCGCCGTACAGGGCGTTGAGGAACTGGCGCACCTTTTCCTCTCCTTGGATGCGGTCCTCGACTTCGGGGCCCATGAACTGGAGCTGGTAGCTAAAGTTGACCAGATGACCGCTGCCGATGATTTTATCGAGTGGGGTGAAGGTCTTGGATGGGGTGAAGTAGGGCGTGCAAATGCTGAAGACGCCCTTGATCAGCTCCGGGTGCCACATGGCGATTCTCCAGACGAGTGCACCGCCCCAGTCGTGGCCGCCGAGTATGATCTGGCCTTCGCCGACGAACTTCTGGGACAGCTCCTTGATGTCCGCTGCCAGGCTCTTGTACGTGTACTCTTCGAGTGACTGGGGAGCATCACTTCCGCCATAGCCCAGCATATCCGGTACCACGACTCGGAATCCCAGAGAGACGAAGTAGGGCACTTGGTAGCGCCAGCCAAAGCCCAGGTCGGGAAACCCGTGGACAAGAACCATAGTCGCGATGGGAGTGCCTTCTGGCTGCCCGACAATGTACTTGTATGTCTTGCCCCGAATCTCTGCCGTTTCGGCCTTGACTCGGGGGTCATTTGGCACAAGTTTATCTGGAGCCATGGTGTGAGAATTTGTTGTGTGTTCTGTTCCTGAACTTCTGAAGGAGAAGAGTCGAGGTTTGGTAAACTACTAGTAGGTAAGATGACGTCGTTAGTGCCCGCCAGCCAGGTGGGTAGCATCCATGTCTAACGACTTTGCACTTCCCATGGATTCGGCAGCACAACTTACATTTGCCCTCTGGTTCAATTTATCCTCCGCCGGCTTAGACGAGAATTTCGTTCCTAATCACCAAAATGGCTCAGTGCAATCCGATAGCTAAATCAAGATGTACTGACCCAAAATGCACCGGTAAATCAGCCCTGATGCGTCTTTTTGTATCGGATTTAAGAATTCCTCGATCTTCGGAGCTCGCGGACGTGGTCCATAAGCCATACGTAGTAGGGTGGGGGACGCGAATGGACCGAGGCACAACCGGACGAGTCTTCCCAGTAGCGATACGAGCCGGAGACGGTGAAGACTCTGAGTGGGCAAACGCTGGGACACAACATGTGGCTGAGGTGCTGAAACATGCATCCTGCCATGGTTTCCGTCTGCACGTATGATGTAAACTTTGGCCGTGGGTATCGGTGTGGATATTATGAGAGGCACTGTGGCGTAATTATGAGTAATGTCATCTATTGAAGAACAACACACGTCTGTAGGAGAACAATGGTCCCGGGTATCGAATCGTATTGCTATGTTGACATTGGTAACAGTTCCCATATTAGATGCGCCTTTTGTGATGCTCCAGCGCAAACTGTGCCGAGCTGCATCCCGTAGCATAGAGCCGGAACACCTCGCATTCCATAATCAGATGGACACAGCATAGTAATAAAACAAGCATACAAGAACCTTACAAACCTCCGTAGATAATTTCGGTCGAGTTTAGTAGATCACCATGTCCTCCTCAGCCTCCTCCAGCACATCGGCCGACTCATCATGGTGATGGTGATGATGTAAATGATGATGTTCTCTCTCAGGAGCCCGTGTTGCGTGCTCTGAGCCATTGATGCTCCGGGGCTTGTCGACCGAGGCCTCTCTCGCAGGCGCAAGCGCATCTTCCGGTGATGTTGATCGTCTGTTGCGGCCGGCGTCCCTTGAATGTCGCTCCTTTTTGGCCTTGAAGGCCTCTGATTCACGCTCTATTGTCGCCTTTGCGTGTCGTAGCTGATCATCTAGCTCGTTTTCTTGCTCTTCAGTGAGTTTCCAAGGTAGGTAGTACTGCAATAGTTAATGACAGATCTTGGTGAAAAGGGATCGAGTCAGCTCACTATCTGCGGATGTGACTTTGTCCGCAAGTACTGAGCAGTGGAAAGTAGCTTGGTGTGTTTGTGCCGCATCTAGATAACCCAACGTCAGCTCCTGTACATGGGCAGTCCTCGGACATTCCGAACCTACCACTTTTTCTTGAAACACAAGCTGTTCACCCATTCGACTATCAGTCAGACGAGCCCTCTTTTCCTCACGCGCCCGGTCATCCTCGGCCGTTTGTTTCTGCAGCCGCTCCTGTTGCCGTCGCTCGATTTCTAGACGGCGCTTTTGCTGCGTGCTGCCTGTCGTTTGACTCAAAGTGTTGAGCAGCCCACCGAACAAGCGCTTGCCGCGCTTCTTCTCCTCATGTGTCGCAAGCTTGCGGCGATCAGCCTCTGCGCTTGCCAAGTTGCCTTGGGATCCCCGACGACTTTGTGACGATCCTCCCCTTGGTCGCTCATTCGTGGCTTCGCGGAAGTGGTCGTCGTGTTTGATGCGTTTGGGGGAGCCCTCTTCTTCGTCTTTTGACGCTTTTCTCTTAAGGCCTTCGTAGTCTGGGCTGTCTCTGGGCAGCGCATCTAGATTCGTGTCGATATTAGAGGGAACGTCGTCCACTGGACGAGCTCTGCGACAGAGTTAGTGATCTGCACAAAAGCAAGGGACGTAGCATGTGCATACTCAGCTTCAGTCGCCATATTCGATATCGTCAAGGGACTGAGTGAATCGCATTATACAAGCCTCTTGTTTAGCGATGTTGATCTCGGGATGGTGCAAAGAGGGCTGAGGATGTGCCTTGCCAAGGCTGACGAAGATGGGTCCATGCATAAGCAACGTCGCGAACTCCGGCGTTGAAAGGTGGCACCAGCCACAAGCGCCCCTCGTCGGCTGTTCATACTGTGGCGTTGCAATTGGTTGGTCGCCGCTGTCGCCCCTCGAAGCAATCGGAACACCGCCGCAAGGCTGAGAAATCTCCAGCTCCAAACTTTACAACCTCCAGCGAGAGCATTGTGACGTTATCTCCTTCCCCTCTCTTACGCGACCTCCTCCGACACAGAAATCACGATCTCCCTGATATAGCATCTCTTATTTCTTCACCATGTCTCGCCATCATCCGTAAGTTCCATCATCTTTTCGAAAATGGCAAAACAAGTCCGCTAACCTCTCGCGCCCAGCGATCTCGTTATGTGCCGAAAGCAGGCCGGCATCGCCATCGGCCGTCTCTGCGACAAGTGTGACGGCAAATGCCCTGTTTGCGATTCATATGTGCGACCTACGACTCTTGTGCGTATCTGCGACGAGTGCAGCTTCGGCAACTACCAGAACAAGTGCGTCGTGTGCGGCGGTGAGGGCATCTCGGACGCCTTCTACTGCTTTGAGTGCACGCGCCTCGAGAAGGATCGCGACGGATGTCCCAAGATCATAAACCTCGGAAGTTCGAGAACAGATGTAAGTAGCCTTCATTGTGGTTATTTGGGAGATGCTTATATGCTGACTTTGCTGCCCTCCTCTAGCTCTTTTACCAAAAGAAAACGAATCGCACAACGCAATATTAGCAAGGTGGTGGCCTGGGTTGGCCGTGGATTGCGGTATTTCGAAGATCACAGCAATCTTCCGAGCATGGCATCGCAGGTGTTCTGGGCGTTACTTGGGATTGGAAAATGGGGTTATAGAGCCATTTGCAACCATACGATGAACACGATTTTGATCAACGTGACTGACTTTACAGATGCAGTTGTGATTACCATATTCAGACGTAACATACCATGTGCCATACTCAAACTGTTCGTGATGCTTACAAGGCTAAATATACACAACAAGAAAGCGGTCAGATATAGCTGACCTTGACTCCCATCCCGGCTGTCGCCTTGACCTTATTCCAGGAAGCTCCGAGTATCCGCTTAACCCGCTCGCGGAGACCGGAATGTCCAAACATTAGAACGAAGCCCATGATGAACGCCAAGAACTTAAAAAAGAGCATGGGATTAGCGTTGAGTGAAGATCCCAGATTCTGGATGACGGATTGTAGATGTGTGATGATCATAGAAGCGCGAGAGGTGAGCGTCGGGGCACGCGAGACTGCTTTGCCGTTTGGCCTTGCACTTGATGGCTTGGACTGTTTCGATGATCCAGCCGATTGTGCTTTTGAATGTCGTGCTCGACTTGACCCATTTGAACTCGGGGTCTCGTCGATTCCGTAGTCAACCTCGCTGCCTTCACGATTTGCGCGCTCCTCCTCTATCCTCTTACGCTCCCTCTCTTCGTTTTCATCGCGCAACCTCTTGGCCTCGTCGATTTCTTTTCGCAGTTCATCCTCCTGCTGTTGACGAGCCTCTTTCTCTAGCCTTTCCTGCTCCTGCTGCTCCTCGTGCAGACTTTGCAGAGCCTGGAGGAAGGCTTCGCGACGCTCGTCATCCAGGATCGAACTAACGCTGATGAACTCGCGAGCGTAGTCCCACTCGTTGTTGCGTAAAAGCACGTGTAATGTATACAGCTCGAGGATTTTGACCCGGGCATTGAGATCTCTGGGCGTGTTGGCGCCACTGGTTCCTTTGATTGGAGATCTGTAACGGTTCGACATTCGCGAACTCGGCGATTCGGCAATTCGGCCTGCGATGTCAAGGTCGGGCGTGTTGGAGGCGGCCAGGTAGGCCTCAAGCCTGCGCTGGTTCAATGTTTGGTCGCGCGCATGCGCAAGCAACAATGTTGCGCTGTCTTGGTCAGTCGTGGGTCTCAGCCAGGCACATTCCAAGGAGTCTTACAGATTAATAACCACATCCGAATCGACATCGCCCTCGACACCATGGTACCCGTACTTGATCACCTCCTCCCAAATCTCTCCGTCGCGAACCTTTGTGCACAATGCCCTCCATTCCTGATTTCCAAAGGCATCCTTGCCCTCCTCAGGTTCCAGCTCAATGATGCCATTCAAGATCGTTAGATACAAGCTCCAGACTTTTACGCGGCTTGTCCTTGAAGCCCGCGCGACCGGTGCAGGCTCGTTATCGTCAACGGGCTCGGGTGGAGTGATGAGCGGTAGCAGTGTCGTTAGAGCTTCGGGAAGACGACGCGTGAGGAAGAGCGTAGATGCTTGGCGGTATGTTTTGGAGATTTGAGAAGGATGCCGCGAGGCAGTGGATGACGAGAGCGACGATATGGAGGCCGAAAGGATGTTGTGGGAGAGACCGGCCGACGCGGTTGAAGATGGCATGGCGGTGGGACTGTAGGCGGATTGATAGCCGTTGAAAGACATGGCGGCGGTGACGAGCAATCAAGCAGATCGGATCAACAGTGGCGATTAGAGTAGCAGCAAATGCAGCTCAAGCCAGACATGAACGGCAATGACGATTGTTGGTGATGGCTCAGAGAGCGAGGTCGGGTGGAGGTCCCAAGGGGAGCGGACGGTATCCACGGAGCTGGAGGCCGAGACAGGACAGGTGAGAATTGAGGAGTATGAGCAGATGGAGATCACCCCAGATTCATGGTTCAATTGAGCGACGACGAGATGATAAAAAAGAACACGGGGTCAAGAAACAGGAGCAAAGGAAATCGTAAGGCGCACGGGTCGGGGCCGAATTCCTCCAAAGAGTCAACAAGGCCGTGACATGTGGTTTGCAGGAAGCAAGCCAGAGGCATCCACTGCAGCTGATCTCCTCTCTCGGCCTTGGTCGCTATTTTGCCTCGGCACTCTCTTGACTCAGGTTGGTCAGGGCGGGGGTCCGTGCTCTCATCTCTACACCGTCCGGAGGAGCCGACAGCGGCGGAAGCACGGCCGAGGCAGCTGTTATTCGGTACCTTGGTCCTTCACCACTCACAACTGTGAAAGGCACCCTTGAGCCGGTAGCGCCTTAACCTCCGCCATCTGTGGCTCCGTGCTTACAGCACACTCCCCCCGTCCATATCAAGCTAGAGCTCGTCGGCTGCTCTCTTTGTTATTATTTTACAAGGCACAGAACAACCCGCATGAGGATCCAGGAACCGATTCCAGAGCCCATCTCACCCACTAAGTCCCTCATTGCATGCGTCGAGTCCATGATCGGATTAGTCTTGAAACCTGGGGGGAATGCTTGTGAGCTTCCTGAGGGTGCATCTTCATTTCCCGCCGGTCCAATGACCTCCCGCTCGCGTCGTATCTCTCCCACCACCAGTCACGAGTATCTGGTGTTTTATTACTTCTCTTGGCTGCTACGATAACAAGAAGAAAAAGCCAAATCATTACCGGATGCTACCGGCCCGCATCTCCACGTATCATAGCCGCTAGTTGGACACTGTTCTGCGGACTCTTCCCGCAACTTGCAATGGTAAACACCTAATAAGACGCAGCAGCGCTAACGCTTACCATTTCTGTCAACAAATCTCAGTCTTGTCGTTGCTGAAGAGTTGAAAAGCAACGGGACAGGAAAGCTAAATACAGGGTCGAGCCACTCTTATCTACATCGTACCGCAAAACGCGCCTTAACCTCGTTGAACTCATAGCTTGCCTCCACTCCACTATCAAAACAACAACACATTTCCTAAACAGGGCAATCGGATACGCCAAGCACATTAGAACAGCAGTTAGTAGGCTTCCGCCGTTTCAAGCGAAATAACCAATGTGTTGCACAGTCGCAAGCTCACTGCAAACTGACATGGTGACGAATGAGAAAATCCATGGTATCAATTGGCTCCCCTTTGTGAACGCCTTTACTGAAATCTAACTTCCCGTACCACCCCTTCTCTTACTGAAGCCATCCTCCTGCTAGGTTAATAAGGACTTATCGCCTTCGGCTTGACCTCCTCACAGGCGTCCCCTCCATCGTCTCCTCTTTCATCTCTTCGCGCGTCGTAATGATGCTGTCCTCTCGCTCAACCACCGACTCTTCTGCTCCATTCAGCTGCTCTTGTCTTATCCAGCCAGCCTCCACCGCAAAGCAAACCACATCTGCTGCGCAACCAAAACACGGTACGCTTTCATCGGCGTCCGGGTTCAGGTATTTCCACAGCTCTCGAGTTTCCTTCTTGAAACAAGTAAGCTCCTTTTTGTCCCCGGCAAAATGCTTCGTCAAGTATTCGTAGAGATAGGCTAGCCATAGCACGTTGGTGTATGGCGCATAAGCGTCCCACGAGAGCGGGCCGTCTATGCCTTTGGCGTAAGGTGTGTTGTGGGCTTTGGGTGGGAGACAGGTGCGGTCAGCATGAAGCAGGAATGATCGCATTTGACGATAGACCTTGCATTGGGGCGCATGCGTGCTGGTGAATATGCTGAGGTCCCTTTCGAGGTCATAGGCCACCGGAGCTGCATCGTCGACTGAGAGGTCCTCGCCTCGCGACAAGCCGTAGTCCAAGATGGTGATGTCAAGGCCCGAGAAGCCAAAGAAGCCTTCAGACCGATGGGCCCTCCTTCTGGCCGGTTTGACTTGTCTGATGCACAGATTGCCTTCGTGGAGATCCCGATGCTAGTGCACTTAGCAGACTGTCTCCCCAGGGGTTTGAATGGCTTACCTCAAACATGACAAGGTCTTCAGCTCTTGCGAGGGCAATTGCTTGCAGAATGAAGATATCCCAGACTTGACTTTCGGTGGTGAGGTTCCAGTCCTCCAGCGCCGTTCCAGCATCTCCGAGCTCAACAACTAGAAAGCGGGTACCGCCCAAGTACCGGCTTGGTGAAGGATAGAATTGCGCTCGATCCGGATCTTGTCGTTTCGTCTTCTTCTGAAACGCCTGATGTGTCTCAAGCAGCTGCCTCGTCGTTTTTCCTTGGACCACGTATCGTTCCTTGTATATAACAAAGCCAGGTATGTCTGCCAGCCATTCCGAGATCTGCAATTCGCCTTGGATGTCTGCCTCGGGGTGTGGTTCTTCATCCACGAGGCCGGAGCGGACTTGGGCTTTAGTCTGCGGTTTGATGGGAGAGGGGAACCGGATGACTTTGATGATGCTTGTTCCTCGGTCATTGGTAACTCGATATACCTCTGCGTAAGACGCTTCAGCAATCTTGTCGATCTTGTCTCCAGGTGGGCAGACATCATCCCATGTCAAAGTTCGGAGCGGCGCTTCCTGAGAAGCCTCCTCGGCGGCTTCTATTCGTGTTTTCTGACAGGATGAAGATTCAATTGACTCCTTGTCTTTTTCTGTCACGTCCAAGTGTGGTTTCTCAGCTTGTGGAGTAAATTCCTCTTCAAGCTCTTCGAGTGTTAAATCCTCTTTGGAGTGTGTGGCCTTGCCTTCGTGTTTTTCGACTGCGATAGGGGCCTTCCTAGATCTCCGTCTTCTTGGTTCTGGTGCTTTTTCTTCTTCAATCTTAATTGCCGATATTTTCTCAGTCAGTAAAGATACTGAGTCTTGCTTGGTGTTCGGGTCTGGTTTCGTTCGAATTGGGCTCTGTGGAAGCTCGGCAAACAGTCGTTCGGCCTTTGAACGCTTTGATTGTTTGCCATATTTTCGTGCTGTAGTACTTCGCGACATGTTTACTCATTGATACAAGTCTGATGAGTTTTTGATTCGACTTATGGCAGCTAGAGGCCAAAATACTAGGCTAAATGTTGGCAGGGAAACAGACCCACTTTTAACAAGCTGGGGTGTGATAACCACTACCAAGGATGAGTGTCTGTCATTCTAACATTAGAACGGTTTCGATTGAATGACTCCACTGCCTTTGAAGATGAACATGTTCGATCAATGCACTCTTATGCTCCTCCACCAGAGACTAGACTGGACAGAATTGACCAGCATCGGTACTGTAAATCTGGCATCTCAGGAAGTGATTCATGTAAGTCCCTTGAGCTTCCGCTCCTTGGACAGAATCACCTGGTAGAGTCCACCTCTATCACTTGCGTCTTATAGATTGGGGTCTCAGGATAACCGATGATAAACTCCAGGCCCTTATGTTACGGCCTGGAGTCGAGACGTTGCAAGAGCTATGTTGACATGAGAACAAAGATGAGTTAGGATATGCAATAGAGCTCTTTGAAACATAAGTCCATTGCAAGATGTACGAATAGATTGTTATTCGATTGAAACGTTTTCCCTGCTTGTCATCTTGTTCTACAGTGTTCATGCAGGGAAAGTCGACTGACTCAGGGGTGGTGACGGTTGGTTGGCTCGCGTATTCTCTTATAGAGCAACCAGTGTCAGAATGGCTCAGGGATTGACAAAGTATAAAGTTAGGATAGATACAGAATACACTAGACTAGTAGATTAGTAGTGACGTTTAGCATTTAGCATGATACTAAAAGTTAGTACTACTACTCTTCGAATATATCGTAGATTCAATAGATGACCGAAGAAGGTAACCGTAACATGCGGCGCATGCATGTCCCCAGATTCTCGGTGCGGCCCCACTCTGCCATCCCCATTGAGCAGGAGCTCTCTCCTCATTACCCACGCTTCCACACCTCCAATTTTCTGCCTCCTGGCGCCGTGGCCTTAGTCCTTACTCCTCTTTTCCTCCTCCTCCGCCGCCAGGACGTCCTCTCCTTCATCAATCCCAAGCATGGCCTCTTTCTTGAAAAACGCCTTTGGAGGCGCAAAGTCCTCTGAGGCGCCCGCTGCAAGCGCCGACTCGGGTGAGTTGTAACCTGTTCCTTAATTGCGCCACACTGCGGCGCGTGGAATGCCACTCCATGGAATCATCATGACTGACGCGCGATTCGCATCATGTAGACTTTGCCGACTTCGCTGAAGCTGCTAGTCCAGCTCCCGAGCCCGTTGTGCAAGATGCGACCGCCGCGAGTGCCGCTCCCGCTGTTACCGCTCGTCCTTACACCAAGTGGTACAACATCCACGAACGCCACTCTCTCTCCGAGTTCAGGCTTGAGGGCATCATCCTCCTCATCGCGAGCGTCATCATCCTGCTCCACATGATTGGTGCTCGCCGCAACCGCTCCAGGGCCAAGGGTTGGATCCGCGCTCATGCTCCGGCTCTCCAAAAGGAATACGCTCTTGTCGGCTTTGGTGGTGTACCCACCGTTGACAATGATGTCAAGCCCGACACGCTGATCAAGGAGAAGTCGCTCTTCGAGTTTGCGACATACGCCACGGGCCGACAGAACACGGCTTTCATGGACGTTAAACTCACCCTTACCAAGAAGTTCAATCCAATTGTCAATGGCTTCGAGCAGCTCATGGGCTTCTTTGTTGAGACTTGGGACGCGCCCAAGGATATCGTCGAGGCCTTCATCTATCCTTTCGATGGCAAGGAGAGCCTCACTGTCCCATCCCTCCCCGGTGCCTCCGAAATCCGCGCCAAGGATGCAAAGAGCACCTACGATGGCTTCGTTTTTGGCATTGTTCACAAGGATGTTATGCGCCAAGTCCGCGACGAGCGATACGATCTGTCTCTCACCTTCACCAAGGATAGCCCCAAGCTCCCCCTCTGGCTGACTGTAATGAGCGAGAGCGCCGAGATTACCGAGGCCCTCCTCACTCCAGAGCTCATCGACGCTCTCAAGATCGCCGGCGACCTCTTTGAGCACTTGATTGTTTCTGACCAGCCCATCGAGAAGCCCATCACTCTTGAGGAGACGACCCCCCGCAAGCGCCTCTTCCTCAAATACCGCATCCCCGCCAACGGCAACTACGAGAACCTCCTGCCCCTCTTCTCCTACTTCATGCAGCTCCCCGACGTCCTCGTAAAGTCCGCCCACTTCCGTCCCGAAGTCACTAAGAAGGTCCGCAACATCCGCGACAACGCCATTTCTGAGATCAAGAAGTCAGCTGAGGACATGCGCCAAGAAGAGCGTCTCGTCGAGAAGGAGAAGGCTCGCAAGGCAAAGCGTGACGCCGACCTCAAGGGCCTCGACGCCAAGGCACAGAAGAAGTATCTCGAGAAGGAGAAGGATAAGGAGATGCGCAAGTCACAAAAGAAACAATCTGTGCGCGGTTAGGCCGACTCTTGTAATGGTCGTGGACAAGGTCTAAATGGGGAACGATGGAATATATATGTTTGTATATCCCTTGCGCGTGGCTGCGTCTTGCAGGGGATGGAAACTGTATCACTAGTTATGACGAGCCTAATTCTTGAGAATACTTGTGCTGGGTAGTCTAGATTGAAAGGTACTATGCTGCTCAACATAGCTTTACTATGTATACAACGTCTTGCCTTTCCAAGCCCTCAGCAGCCTGAACGCGCCGTCTCTCATTATTCACATGAGACCGAGACAGGGTTCAAACATGACCTCTGCACTCTCATCTTGAATTTGATATATAACGTATGAATAAGTGTTGCGTGTCTGTAGATTTTTTTACCTTTCCCGCCCAACTTGCCATCCCGCCTATACTCCATTACACCAAAAAAAAACAATTAAGACAAATGAATATCCTCCTGTCCAACGCAGTATGACGCCTGCCTCTCCAAAACCGACCGATAACATGGATTTTGTATACGGTGGCTGTAACCCTAAATTTCAAACCGACAATAATTCTCACCCCCATATGGCTGAATCTCTGCATATACGCCGCGCGTCTCAAGACGCGGTATCCTAAACTTGCTTCTTGTTGGTAACTTCATGACCAGCGTCTTCGATGTGGGATATACTCGTAGGTAATAAGTAGCTCGGTAATCGTCGTGGCCATCAGTCTGATCCTGCTTCTAGCCTGGTGTAGCAAAGGCTGCTATTCGGACCCAGGCACCTTTCCCGATTGGCGTGGACTGGCAGCAGCACACCTTGTGACACCTCAGGACCACGCAAGGGCTGGTCTGCAAAGAATACGAGGACTTCTGAAGTCCTGACTCTTGCATTGAGGCCCAATGGCTCAAGATAGATTCGTGTGAACCTTTCCTTCGTGTTGTGGTCGGACGTGGTCAGCATCTCAGCCGAATGAACGCCCCGTTAGAACGTATCCACAGGGCATATTGTAAGTATCCTCCGTTCACTTTCGAGCCCATGGACAGACTCAAAAGAAGATGTGCGATCGTTCAAGGCCCCATCCACATGCCCCCATTGGCAGTGCCAGCCATACTTTCAGGGCTTGGCCCAAAACCATACCCAAATAGCGTGGAAAATTCATCCATCACCTGTGGCACAGAAGGGAAGGTTGCATCCATGCCCATGAAAGGGCTGGCGGCATGCATGGCCGGCATGCCCGGTCGAGATGTGGTGCCTGTCCCTCTCCAGAATGTATTCGGGTTAGGGGGCAACGGTAAGTTGGCCTCGGGCGAAGATTTGTGCCTCATCTCCTGAGGGGGCACATCGTTCTTCCAGAGTAGCTCCCACTTCTTAAATCTTGAGTAGTCGGTCTCTCTACCAGAAGGATCGGCAGTGACTTCAAGTCGTGAGATAGCGCGCTCAAATACTTCGATTAGGGAAGCCTCGGAGCGAGCCGACTCGCCACCGGCAGACATCTCCTTGATCATGGACATACCAGTCCGAAGGCCGTCACGCAACCTATCTGTCTTCTTCTGCAGGCACTGGGTAATGAGGACGAGCAGGGCAGCTCGGCAAGAGCTAAACTCGGTGTACGATGCCCGTGCGAGACCGATGGTATTCTGAAGGAGATGACACGTCTCGATGATGGACAACGCAGCTTCGACGCAGTCTGCTACCAAGATGGAACGGGGGTTTGATTTGTGGGGGGTGTTGGGACGCTGGTTGTTCGAATCGGCGGGTGAACTCGACGTACTTGCGTTACCCCGGATGGCCTCTCGAGGGAAGATAAAGGGTCGCCCCGCGTACATTCGTATAAGACAATACTCCAGCTTCAAGTGCATATCGGCTCGAGAGATGGGATTCTGCATGTTGACTTCTTGGCGAAATGCCGTCTCGGGCAGCGAATCCCACCACTTTCGGACATCTTCTTTCATTTCGATCACTCGTTGCAAACCTTCATTGACCTCATGCTTCTGGGATGTTCGCAGGATCGATCTTGGATGATTGTTAGTCTAGGTTTCAAGAGATACAAGCTTGGGGTGGCACAAAAGGCTTACATCTCGTGTGCGATCTTTCCGAGGGCCTGATTCAGCCGCAGAGTTGCGAGCATGTGCGCGACATTCGTGGGGTTGGATGGCATGATGTCTGGCCGATCAACAGGCATCTCCGCATCCACATCCTTGCTCTGAATAGACAGTGGCCGTCCGTGGTAGATGCCGACTCGTCTAGCTAAATGTCAGTCTCCTGATGTGAAATTGTGGAAGCGGCTGGAGCATACTTCTCGGTTGTGTAAGCTGTCCACCACACGCGATTTCTCGTCTCACGAATGTAAGGGTCAAGCCCCTCAGCCGGCCACTTCCTGTGCATACCGTTCTGGATAGCCAGCTTCACTGCAAGGTTGAGATAGATGTATGATAGTCCTGAGGCATCGAGGGGTAGAGTGTAAATGCCGATGAGAAGAATGGCCTGAACACTCTCGAGTGATGCAACGGTGATAACGTCGGGGACAAGCTTGCATGCTTGTTGATAGAACATTACGCCAATAGTGTCTTCGGAAAATGGACTGTCATCGGTCGGCTTGCCATGATCATCTCTTCCTGAGCGGGAATCTAGATAGGCATACTGTGTACCAATAGCGAAGACAATCCAAACCATGCACAACGTGCCGACTTCACGACGAGTCACCGCACCAGGGCTCTGGTAGATGAGATCAAGCTGTTCGGCGAGCCACTGTCGGTCAACATAGAAGTAGTTGGTTTCCGCATGCTTATAAAAGGCTTGGACCAGAAACTCGGCGACATATCGAGGCGGTAACGCGGCGAGGGATGTCTGTGTGTTAGTGGCGGACTGAAGCTCTTCAGCTCGATAATATTCTTTGAAGCTGAGAGTGCCCGAAGATTCCTAAAGTAGACCCAAATCAGTTTCAGTCATGGCAAAGGAAGGTATAAGAAACACGTACGTGGCGGTCTGGCACACACTGCTCGATCCACTGTTTTATTCGCATTGAAAAGTTCCAATGGGAGAACTCGCCCGAATAGTCTACAGCAGCAGGTTAATCGATCCGTCTCAGCAATCTTCGTAAGCAGCGGTGAAGCCTCACGGGTAGTATTGCCGTCCAAGGGCTGAACAGTGTAGTTTTCATCGTCCACGCCTAGATAGTCAGAGGGTGGTGATCCCACTATGGGAACTTGTCGGTGGACCTGGGTTTCGTCGGGGTTCTTGCCGTCTACCGCCTCGGCCATGACCTTGAGCGAGTCTGAATCAAGTGGAGTATTGCCGGCATAGTGAGTAATGATCTTTTCCATATAGGCGATGCGCTGGAGGAGTTCGGCATTGCTTGCGCCAGACCGGTTTCTGTAAAGGCGAAACATCCACAAGTCAGCAACCCAGTACTGATACATACATTGGCAATGGATTAAAGACACGAAAGCTTACCTTGTAGCGCCATCGCCGCCATCGGCATCTCTAGCAGTTGGGCCAAGAAACTCGCATTGGCGATGCAGGCGCGTGCACCTACGGCACGGCACGCCGCCGTCGCATTTCTCCTTCTGGCGTCGGCAGCCGTCGCAACTACAGGGGCAATGTCAATTAGCAACATGTTGCGACAAGAATGGAAACATGAATGCGGCATATGCCGGAACGCTTGCGAGAGAATGATTGGGTATCGGGCATGTGCAACAAGTCGACGTTGAAAAGGACGAGGTGGTCACAGCCGCAAGCTGGAGTCAGGCAAGAGAACCGTTGCTTTTCCAAAGCTAAAACACGCCCAGGTGAAAGTATTGCGGCGAGAAATGAAAATACTGCGACAGCGCAAAGACAAGAAGACTTACGCTCGAAGAGCTCGTTTGCGCTCTCTTTCGGCCTCGCGGCGCTGCCTGTGCTTTTGCAGGCTCTGTTGTTGGTTGTCCATCCAGGAGGACGCGCGCGGCGGCGCGGGGCCGATTGCGGCGGGCTGAATGTGAGGAACTCCTAGGACCTCGAGCAGCGGGGAGCCCGCAGATCCCAGCAAAAGGCGTGGAGAGGCCGAAGCGTGCGGCTGAGCGTCGACAGACGAGAATTGGTGGTGGTCGGATGATAGGTGAGGGATGAGGTTGAATGTTCAAGTTGAGAGGATCACGGGGGATTTGCGGCTCACGACTGAATCGAAGCTCGAGAGGCGAAAAGCTCCAGCTAGGACCCTGTGAGTGGATGCGCAGCGGCAGCAGCAAAAGCAACAGCGACTACTTAGCCAGCCAGCCAGCCAGCACAATTGACAGCAGTGTCAGCTTGTCCACAATAAAAGGCCCAGGTTCAGCGAGTAAGGTTGACAAGATCGTTCGTTTCGGGTCCGGCCGGGGTGGGTTTTCTGGTAGCTGATGCGGAGAAAATGCGGTGCCTTGCGGTGGCCAGTGAGTTGTGAGTTGTGACTTTTTGTGGCCAGAGCAAAGGTTGGCGTTGTCTTGGCTGCTCGCACGTAAGGAGAGACTTGAGCGAGACAAAGGAAAGGAACAGCGTAGATAAGTACGTATGTAAGACGCGGGGATCGCAGCTAGCGGTAGTTTTAGTGTCGTTAGCGGAGCGCAGCAAGTCAGTCCGTCAACTCCGTCGAGGCGTCTGAAACCCAGCGGAAGCCACTCAATGAGCGAGTGAGAGCCAGTGAGAGCCAGTGGCCGACCGCAACAGAAGACACCAGGCACACCAGAAACCGAGAGGTATCGCGCAGCACTGGAGGTGGTCAAAGTAGCTTCTGTCTGTGTGACGATGGGCGTTGTGAGCGGTTCAAGAAACGAAAGAAGCCTTGATGTCAAAGGCGGCAGCGGCGGCGGAGAGCTTCCAGATTATGGATTCAATGTTCTGGGGGAGGACGCTAATAGACTATCTATGGCCCTTGACCCTTGGGGGCTAGGCAGATCGATGCTGGTGCTTGCTATAGCTGCTTCTTGCAGCTGAAGGGTCCTGATGCTGTGAATCGGGGATAGCTATTGCTGCAGGCCCACGATGGTTGACAGGACGAGCTGGTTGGTGCGCAATGCCAATTGGTTGCAGCTTAAGGGCGAGCCAACACCTTGCTTTTTGAGACTGCAGCGAGCGAGGGTTTTATGGAGGCGAGAGGATTCGCAAGGAGGTCTCGACCGTGCTTCTTCTAGTTTTAGGTTGTTGGTCGTCTGTACTGCGCAGAAAGTACCTTGTCACGCAGATGGACGTGGTTGGCGATCGTTCCCGATGGTGCTTTGAGTCGAGGCGTGAGCGAGCTTGGGGGTGGGCGCCCGTCGTGCTGAGTGGTAGCTAGAGCTGTAGCAGGCGTCAATGGGCGTTGGAGGAGCGTGGCATGGCTGCATGGACAGGGCCCTTTCTTTTCTTTTCTTTTCTTTTCTTTTCTTTCCCTCGTCGTGGAGGGAAATTTGAGTCTGTTAAATGAGTAACGGATGCAACGGAGGGTGACGTTCTTCCAAGTTTGTTCTATCCGTGTGGAGCTCGTTGAAGATGCAGCCCAGGGTTTCCTAGTTCCTAGACAATATGTACCTGCCCACGTAACTGGAAAGGGAAAGGACCCTTGAAGGTAAATAAGAGACAAGACCAGATTGAAGGCAAACGGGAGCAATGCAACTGCATGTGACCCGCGCTTCGTGCAGATGCCAGCGGAATCCGCAAGGATGGCAAAGAGAACATGAGAAAGAAACCATCCGCCACGGCTGATGATAATCGCGGCTCGCCTCGTCGGGTCTAGCGTCAGACCTTGAGCACCTCTTTAGGCGGGGCGGGGCGGGGCGGAGCAGGGACCATAGGGGTTTCGAGAAGGATTGGCAAGCAATGAGCCACCATGACCACGATAACCCCTTGATTTACAAG
>JABEYC010000560.1:0-39376 GCA_013266195.1 Fusarium zealandicum | reverse complement strand
GCCGTGGCTTATCCGGCCGATGCCAGTTTGGGGGACCCATGGATATCACTGACCCTGGCGTGATCGCCCCACGGGACATAGAGGGCCATAAGGAATACCCCGCCTCCCCCCTCTTGCACCCTTGCTCCCGCCCTTTCTTCCATCTCACAAGGTAGATCCCCAACAACAAAGCTCCGGGTGGCGGGCCAGGGGGCTGTTCTCTTGGGGGGACGATCTTGGCTTCAAGAATTCAATCCGAGCCCTTGCTGCCCCGAGGAACTGGATGAGGCTTGATCGGCAGAGGAACGCAATGTGGCGGACTGGTCCGCCCTTGTGTCAGGCGAAGAGAAGAACGCTTCTGCCAAGATCCTCTAGAGTCTATAGCAAACGCCCAGTTATGCGGAGGAGATGGTGGCGGATTGGGCTGCGGAGGAGGCACGCGTGGGCCTCCTGGAGGTGTTGGCGGAGGGTCAGGATCGCATGGTCCCGGAGAAATCGGCCACTGAGGCATACGCCGAACATCAAGAATCATGGGAAGACCACAGGACTGCAAAACAAAGGGCATCTGTGCGTAGAACAGAGGAAGTTCCTCGGAGGAGTGGTCGAGGTTGCAGGAATTCGTCTCGGGGAGGCTCGCCAGCGGACGTGAGGTTATATTCGTCAACGGGTAACGGTGCCCCGAGCATCGTAGTGAATCGGCGCGACGCCTTTCCTACCTAATGAGGCTCACATTTCGCCGTCCTCAGAACATGGCACGACACGTACCTTGACTGGGATGCTTCTCAAACCAAGTCGCTCCCGTCTTTCCGCGTTGCTCAACGTGGTCAGCCGCGTATGGCGTAGCCCACGGCATCTATATCCGCTCCCGCGTCCCGGGGTCAGGCTATGTCTGGGCTTTTCTACTCTGATGCTCAGAGGATCCCTATCGTCATACCCAAGGCCGTGGTTCGCAGCAACACGGCGACTGCGCAGGGTGCATCAGGTGGTCAGAGGGGTGAGGAACTGAGCGGGCACCACGAGCATGTTACTCAGATGAGCAGGGCCGACTAGCTGGGTAGGGTTCAGGGGCCCAGCTGACGAGCTGGAGCGCGCGCGCTAGTTGCGAGACGCCAACAGTGATTTGAGGCTCAACTAGAGTATCCGTTGTCCTGGGAAACGCTATTGCGTGGCAGGTCTGAGAAAGCGGGCGGCCGCGTGGAGTTCGTGCGGGTGACAAGGAGTCAACAGAGCCCAAGGCACCCAGAAAGGACCCCAGCTATGTGACGTGCAGCGGCAGCGGTGATGTGCGGGAATAGGTTGCAGGCCACCACGCCAGAAGCCACTGCCCGTCATAAAAGCTCGCGTCACCTCTTTTGTGTCGAGATGGCTGCGTCTCAAACAGCCGAAACCCCCCAAAGAGACCGGGGGGTCTCAGTATAGCTGACAAGATGGCTGACCGCCTTCATCAGACAGACGCAACACAAGCAGCACGACCAGCCACACATCAGCATCAACTGCTCGGCAGCATAACCGACTGGGACCCTGCCGTGTCCGTGTCCGGGCCTACTCTCACCCTCACGCAAATCTGAGCCCCCGATGGCCACCGGCCGGTTCCAGGCTTCAGCCATCGCCCCGAAACACCAGACGATGCGCCACACGCCTGCCTCGTCGTACCATGCAAGAGTCCTGAAGCGGCAATGCAGGGAAAACTGGCTCTATAGCCGAGAATCGACCGGATCCTAGTCTTTCGGGCCTCAGATGCTCTTGATAAGTGCACCTTGTGCCTTGGGGAATATCAGGGAGAGGGCCCTGGGATAACCGGACGGTGCAACTTGCAACGCTGGTGGGACGGCTAAGAACTTTCTCTTCAACAATTCTGGACCCGGGTTCCCGCCATTGGCTACCATGCGAATGGATCACATGTTGAAAGATGCTCCTATCCGGTGGATATGGGTTGCTGTGACCACTGCCAGCAATATCCGGTGGGCGACTGGCGGTTGTCATCGTTTCCAGGTACCGCGCTGCTACGTTGTAGCCCGCCCTCAGTCCGCGGTGCCTTACTACGTAGTAGCGTTATATTGCCGACACACCATGAGTCAACACTCACCGAACAGCATAATTGGATTGCTGAGCAAGGTCAAGCTGTGGAGGAGGCACACTATCGCGGTGTGTGCACCATCACGGCGCCCCAGGTGTTGGCCAGGGTGCTTGACGTCGCTCTGTGTCGAATCTCAGCACTCCCCTGGGAGGCTGCGGCGGTGATAGCTGAGTTGCGGCCCGGGGCTGACCCCGAGACGGGGAGGCTGACGAATCGGCACGACGGGAGTAGTGGCATATTGACAGCGAGCTCTCCAAGCAGTGTCCCCATGCCAGAGCATGAGACCCTGCCCAGCCGAGCCGTTCCATGGATCTTGCCTGCAGGGGCTGCGTCGTAGGATCGCTAGCTGGTGTTCAAAGAGGCCGCTCAGCCCTACAAGAGAGCACACCTTTTCTCAGCCAAGGGCGCTGAGGCTATGGAGGATGCTCAACTGGGCTAGCTTAACGTGTTGCGCGTCATGCTGCCTCTGATTGCTATTTATGCCACGCTGCGCTGGCTGCAGAACAAAGTGGTCGCTGCGAGCCTTCACGGAGGCGTGGGAACTGCCAAGTCCAGACCCGCCAAACGTACCATAGCTCCCCCACCAAGTCTCGACTGTGGAGTAACAGTGACAAATGGCAGATGAGATCTATCGATCCTTGAAGGGCCGATATGCGTTGGTACAACAAAAGAAGCTACTGCAGCTGCACGGCGCGAAAGGGAGATGCCACGTTGGGGTCCCTGGCGACCACGGCAAGCGTAACGGTGATCCACGCGAGGCGAGATGAAGAACCGTCAGATGCTTGCTTGTACCGCCCGTGGCAAAAGTCCATGAACCATGAAAACCGAGAGCGAGGTCACGCAGATGATCAATTGCTCAAACTGGGACTGATGGGGCGTTGGATTGGCAACCACGCAACAGGCTAAATGCCCGAGCTGAAATATGATGGACAGGGGCTGCGGAAACTGTATGGCGGAAGCACCTCCCATTGAGTTTTGTCATGCAGCAATCTTGATCTGGTTGTAGGTGTCAGCTTGTCAACGGCAAGGAGGGTATAGGTAGCCACCAACTTGTTTCGGGAGCTAATTAAAACCTGGGACGTTCTTCCTTGTCCATATTTTCTCTCTCAACGCCAATCGGAAGCCATTTAAATACACCTTGTCGCACGCCCTCACATCATCTGGGTCCGCGGCCGCGACTGCGAGATCGACTTCGATCGCCATAGCTGCTGCGACTGGCACTGCGCCGTCTCACGTCGTGGTCGTCCTGGCGGTCACCCCCTCGCCGTCTGGGCCCTGGAGAGCGGGAGCGTGACTTGGATGAACGAGAGTTATTGGATCGACTGCGGTAACGGCTCCCACCGCCTCGCGAAGGAGGTGGTGGCCCAGCCGACGATCTGGAAGGTGAGCGAGACCCCGGACGATATACGTCCGACCGTGACCCAAAGCGACCTCCTGGAGACATGCGACGACGGCTTCCTCCGCTTCCCATACCCGCACTGCCTCCAGCACCCATACTGGGGGGACCCCCACGCGATCCTGTGAAAGGAACTCTAGGATCGATATTGGCTCCACGCCGAGCGGTGGGAGGAGCAGGAGAGAGCTTGCGACGGGGCAGGACTATAGAGACATTGATCATGGCACCATCCACCTGCGCCTCATGCATATGGGCAATGGCGGCCTCCGCATCAGCCTCGTAGTCGAACAGAATGTACGCCGTGCCGCGATTGGTGCCAACTTTGCCCAGGTGATTGATTAGTCGATGTCAAGGAGCAGGGGCATGGGTGCGAAGACGGGGTTGTGATTATCTTACAAGTACGGTTGATGGGAAGATCCAGGTCCCTAACGCGTCCAAATTGCCCGAAAATCTCGTAGAGGTGCTGTTCATTGATATTCTTGGATAGGCGCTCCACCACAATCTGCTCGCAAGGAGGTTAACCTCCGAGGTAGTACCAAGTATAGGGCAAGGAAAACACGTACCTTGGTGCTCTTGACGGGCGGGGAGTCACTCCGATCTCTGTCGTTTCGATCGCGGCCACGGCTCCAGCTTCGACTCTTGTGACGGCCGTTGCGACGCGGCGGGGTTGGCGATCGAGCTGGCGAGCGCGAATCATGGCGATGACGGCGCTGGGGTGAGCGCGAGTAATCTGACCGCGGAGTGGGAGAGCGGGTGCGCGACCGAAGTCGGCCGCGTGATGGTGAGCGCGATGCCATTTCGATGGTGCGGGATGTGGCCGTAGCTTGGACTGGGGGTTGTCGCGTGTGAGGTTGGATGGATTTTAGAGAATGCAGCCGTTGACGGGAGCTCTTGACAGGTGATCACGTGAGGGCTGCATTGACGCGATGGTGGGCAGGTGTAATCCGGGCAGGCTGGGGCTACCTAGGTACCTACCTACCTACCTAAGGTACCTAGTACCTACTTACCAAAGTACTTATATGTTGATTAAGGGTTTAATTTAAGTACTAGGTAGTTACAGCTCTCAGCTAAAACCATAGCTACTGCGCCGATGAAAACGTGGAAACCCATCGGAATAACTGGGCGTCAATTGATTTGTTACTTTACAGTCTCATCTCAAAAGACTGGCTTCAATTGTTGGTTAATTGGTCTGGAAAAAGGCCTAGGCTAGTGCCTGTACCTATCTACCTACCTAGTTAGGACTACCTGGTAGGTAGGTACCAAGTAAGGTATCTACTACTTGCCTAGGTAAGTAGGTAGACACATTCATACATCCAAAAATTATCGGAGACTATCATATATACATCTTATTTGCAGCCTTTTACTCTCCTGAACGTGCGTCTCAAACGCTATGGTGAGACTTGTCCGTTAGCTGTGGCAACCCCTGTATCGCCTAAAAGTAAGGGACTGCCTGAACATGCACACACCCTTGACCATTCTTACGCCCGCTCTATCTCCAGCAACATCCAGTCCTAGACCAGGGGTAATTTCACGGAGCATGTCGAATTGTTTTATCTATCTCTAGCTAAACGTTTCCCCAGAAAGCCATCCGGCATCAACGCTCCCGCTCTAGAACAAGTCCATGAATCCCGAAACACCGGGTTGAGCACATCCAGGGAGCGTCTTCGTGCTTGACCCTTTGCCAATCCTTCCCCAAAGCGCAAGAAAAGCTGACATTTCCCGGGCCATGGAGTCCTAGGTCTCAACAAGACCTTGAAATAAATCCCTGAAGCCATGCTCGATATCGCACTGGCCAGCCGTTTCCCTGTTCTGAACCCATGCGCTTACAAGCAAGGCCTGTCCAAGCTCAAGCTGAGATGGATGGCTGGCCTATCCTCTACCGCCGCGGATGGCCGAGCTGGTTTCCGGTTCCTGGATCAGAGTCATGCTGATGGCTTCATTTCCTCGGCCGGCATCGTTATCAGGAAGGATTTCGGGCACCTGGTCGGCTTTCTCGCCTTGGGCCGGATCTGCAACCGTGATTGTCAGTAGGTGTGCGTCTTCCTTGATCATCGCCGCAGACTCACGCCTTGTAGAGTTGGGTCGGAACGCCCACTAGTAGCGCCCCTTGACCAACTTCTGCCCACGGACCTGGCCTTGTTCGTCGTTGTTCTGAAGCGGCTGGTCTTTCTCTTCATTCTCCGCATTGCCCTCCTCGGCTTGTCGCAGGATCCCCTTCACTCGACGACGCTGTTCGGCATGTCGGCAGTAAAAGACGGCAGATACAAAGAGGACAAAGCAGACGACGGTAGCAACGATGATGCCAATCTCGACGCCTGTCATGCTCTTTGGAGGCTCTTTTCCTGGTTCCGAGAGGGTCGAGTTTTCGAGGCCATCAGCCATGGAGCGTGCTTCGGGCATGGCTGGGTAGGTCGTCTTGCCTTAAGGTAACTGGGAAGAGAAGTGTTGACGCAAAACTTGTGTGGAAAGTAAGATATTCGGCCAAAGAAGAGTGCTTGAGTGTAGATGAAATGGTTCAGCAAAAAGAGTTGCGCAGGCTAACCAAGAGGCTCGAGCACCAACACAAAGTGATGATGGTTTTGAAGACAATGGCGTCAATAGAAGCGGCAACAACTTTCACCAAGGCAACAATAGGAAGTGGAGAGGCTGCATTGTTGAAGCTGGCGGCCGTTGCCAACTGGCAAATTCAATTCTTCTTGGCCACGCCCTGACACTGCCAATACATAGGTACCTTGACTTGACATTCTATGTGCTGCCTTGAATCATTCATCCACGAAAAGGGCAATAGAGAACCCATTCCTACAATCGATCTTTATATGGGAGTCAAGTTAATTGTATCTTCCAAGCTTGAGGTCTGATACAGCACAAGAGGCCAAAACACTGAACCTCAACTCCTCACGGCACAGAGTGGGTGAGTTTAACGAGGAAATATATGCCTCGAGTTTGCTCCCGCAAGAAAAAGATCCATTTATCTCACGAATTAGCTTTCGTCCATGTTATGAAGGGGGAACCCCAGGTCGTTCGGAGCATTTTCTTTCGTCCATCTTACCTTTCAGTATTTGTTCTCATGTTGGTTACATCTAGCCGCTCTCCCCAATTCGAGCCATATATTCTGCGTAAATTAACTTTTGCTGATCAAGCATATCACCACTGTGCGAGAATCTGCACGTAGCGAGTGAATTAATGGCAAACGGGAATGAAACCACACACGTGATACTTGCTGTGGGTGGCGGTCGACTGACGACCTATATACAAATACTGCTGACTTGACCCTGGCACGCCCAGGCCCGAGGTGCGGATAAGCTGCTTAATGATCCAGATGAACTCCCAAGAACAACCCTTTTTCTAATCTTGTTGACGCCCAACCGCACAAAGAATCTCTCTTCATGGCGGAAATGCCCTTGAACTCCGCGTAACCACGTCGCTGCTGGCGAAACACCTTCTGTTTAGTGGCCATGCGGCGAGCGATGATAGACTAGGTCTGGCTCTGAGAGGCATTCAGAGACTTGCTAGCGGTCTGAGCAGCGCGGCGCAGTCGCGACTCGAGGTTGGCATCGCCAAGCATGGCTCGGCCGTGAGCGATAAAGTCCTCGTAGACAGGGACAAGGGCGTCAGAGCGGAGATCGCAGCCATAGTAGAACAGAACGCTGCCGTTCTTATTGAAGCTTCCGTCGGCCTTCTCGAAGAACCAGGTCAGATTTTCATCCTCCTCGCTCACAGTCCAAGCCAGGCTGGGATGGTCCTTCTTGATGGCAGCAAAGACATTCTCGGCAATGTTGCTCAACCAGCCAGACTTGGTGATGTTCAAGGTGGCCAGAGTGGCCACAGATCGCTCCTCACCAGCAGGCAAGACTACAGCCAAGCACTGCATGCCATCATCATAGTAGGCGCTGAACTTCTTGTCCTTGAGAAGGTCAACGAAGCGGTCGACAGTTGCCTCGGCATCCAGGCCCTCTCGGTCTCGGACCAACGTAGACTTGAACTTGGCGAGATCCTCAATCTCGTTGATAGAGCCGACCTTCTGAACCTTGTCACCACGTCGGATCAGGGTACCAGCACCAGAGTCGGTGAACAGCTCCTTTTGTAGATCACTGGGGTGGATGATGGCGACGGAGGAGCTGCGGGGAAGTGTATCGAGAAGCTCCTTGATCTCCTTGATCTTGAGGCGCGTTCCGTATCGGCACCAAGGTTGGGACATCAGTTGGTCGAACTCGGCATCTAGGTTGATGGCGGAGATCTTCTCGCCATCGCCGTCAAATAGTCCACCCTTCTCTGACAGATAGACGACCTTCAAGGGCTCGAGGGCACGGGCAAGCTCGGCGGCGGCGACATCGGCGTTAACGTTGAGGAGGCGACCATCTGGGGACTCGGCCATGGAGGTGAGGACCGGGATGTAACCGGCTTCAATAGACTTCTCAATGGCTTCCTTGTTGACATGGGTGATCTTTCCGACATACTGCCACTTCTCCTTGTCGAGGTAGTCGGCCATGAAGGCGCCGCTGATGCATCGAGAGGCAATACCAAGCTCATCGAGGCGGTCGATAAGCTTCAGGTTCTCCTCCAGGAAGAGCTTGCGGGCAACACCAAGAGTCTTGGCATCGGTGACTCGAATGCCCTCCTCAAACTGAGGCTCAACGCCAGCCTCCTCCAGAAGGCGGTTGAGCTGGGGACCAGCGCCATGGACGATGACGGGGTACAGACCGAGCTCGTAGAGGAAAAGCAAACTGCGGCACAGCTCATCGAGATACTCGGTGAGGATAGCACCACCGACCTTGATGACGGCGAACTTCTGGGACGAGACCGAGGTGAAGAGCTTCAGGTACTGCTGGCCCTCCCGCTTGCTGCCAATGCTGCTGACGGTCTGGGCAACAATCTCCCGGGTCCTATCCCGAGCGGGCGGCGAGGCCAGGGCGCGTGTCGTCGAGAGGGCTCGGGTCACATCGAGGCATCGGCCCTTGGTCGGAGCCGCCCTCGTGCCGGCACACATGGCGGCGCGGGGAGCAGCTCGTCGAGCACCGGCCCGAATGGCCACGGCGGTAGCGGACAGCATCTTCCTCGGGATCTAGAGGTCAATTGAGTCGGCGTCGGGTGATCGTGAACGAGCAATGGGCGGAGGAGAGAGGAGGGGAGGGTGTCGAAGGGGGAGAGAGAGAGAGTTGGGTGACGGAGGTGACTTCTTTTGGGGGAATAGGCGAGGCAAGAGCGAGCGGAAGACTGTGGGGGAGGGGGAAAAAACTGGGCACCTCACCTAGCTACCTGATGGTCCCGAGACCGCTGGGCACTCTCTGACTCTGGGCAAAAGCTAACGCTACTGTAGCAGGGCTTGGACTGGGGGTCACCTTGTCTGCGGATTTCTGAAATTTCTTCATGATATGCTTCGGTGAGAAGTAAATGATATGCTGTGTATGTTGCGTATTGTTGTCCTCTTTCAAGAAAAAGTCAAGTTTAACATTTCGTGACTGCGCTGTCACGTCCTTCCGCATACAACAGCGATGAAGCTTCATTCATCAAAGAACAGCAAACAAACACACATTCTTCCGTTCATCCGCTGATCTCTCGCTCAACCCACGTCGCCGAGGTAAAATTCAGGATGCAGCCTGGTTCATCCCGCGCGGGTGGTTCTCAAGCTAGTGTCACAACTACCGGTTTGAGGAAAGAAGATCCGATCGTGATGAGGCATTATCAATCAGCCGGCATTATCAATCTTTCCGCCTGCATAGTCCCATGCTACAAAACGCCGGAGTCCACCACGGAACGACCCCATCTGAGGGCCCATGGCTGCTCCAGTAGTTTCAAAGGCCTCTCCTTCGTTACTCGCTCTTAGGCCAGTCGCAATGTGCAGAACTGGTTCCACTCTCGGCCCAATTGCTCTTTCAACTTTTGATCTAGTCTCGTTAGATGCTGCTCTGCAGGATTCGTGTCTCGACCTCCACGGGGTTGCTACGAGGGTAAGGAATAGTACCCTGCTAAGAAGCAAGCTCCATACGGGACCACAGCAAACTTTCGGCTTGAACGCGTCAGGATCTAACCGTCCAAGCAAACAAGCCGAGCATGATCATCCCACTGAAACCCGCTCACAATTCACCGCCAACTTGAACGCAGTAGGGAAAGGAAAATGCAAAGTCCAGCAGAAAGGTATACATCTCAATTAATCGGGAACGCCTAATCTCAATCATACATCCAGCCCGGCCTGGCATCTCCAGGAACAGCACCGAGAATGCGTCATCGGTGTCCGGCCCTCGGGAAGCAAAAAGTGGCCAGCATAACATGACCGGGGGCCAACGTGAACAAACTCCACCGTGCTCAAATCATATTCCGTTGCGATAATGGCCAGTTGCCCAAAAGTTCCATTTCCCATGGTCGCAGCTTGCGATATTCGACATCGTCATGTCCCAACGTGTGCATCGTGAGGACTAATTACCCAAAGGAGCAGCGCGAGTTATTTAGATTGGGTAACGACGACTATTCAACGTTAGTTTCTATCCAAATTTGCGCATGGACGGAAATCCTTACCGGGAATGATAATGATGGCCAGCAGGATAATGACACCAATAATCAGGCACATGCGCATCTTCATATCCTTCCACCACATCTGCTTGCGAACTCTGTTGGCTCCCCGACGAAAGCCTTGTGCCGAAACAGCTAGGTTGTCGGTCTTGTCCTGAAGAGCATCGAGCCGTTCACCACGCTGAGAAACCTTGTTGATGTTGTCACGCATCACGCCAACAGTATCATCGATTTGCTGGCGACATCGTGTTAGCGCACCCACGGAAGAGAAAAATACTGCGACGTTGAGCGACACTCTGGTGGATTGCGAGACTCAACGTGGCCATGGACGAGTGCTGGTGGCATGCCAACCCAAGCTTTGACATCCAGTCGTCGGGCGTAAGCAGAGCTTTTGGGGCCTGGCAGAGCTCAAGCGACCCGAGTCAAAGACGGGTTGTGTTCCAAGCGAAGTTGCGGCTTTGCTCGCGCAAGTAAAGCAAAGCTCGGCGATCACGCTGACACCTAGACTTGCATAGCTCATGTTCCAGAGGCCAAGGTAACAATTAAACCGCGCATCGTCAATTGGCGCTGGGCGGCCAGGGGCCATCGTACGTCGTCATTGTTGGTCGGGTCTCGCAATCCATACGCATCCGCATCTCAGGCGCATCAAAAATCCCATTAAGAGCAACTTACTGCTTGCAGCGCCTGCGTCCTCGCGTTGCCGCCAGCACCCTGCTGGGCTCCGGCCTGGCCGCTGGGGATGTAGGGGTCATAGGGGGCTTCCTGCTCAGGCATTTTGGCTGGTGTTGGGGGCTCGTGAGATTGCTAGAAAAAGCGAGTGATGGTATCGATCCGGAGCGACGCGAAAATTGGCGATGAAAGGTGGTAGAAATCGAGGTCGACGTGTCGTTGTGGTATGCGAGAAGGAAGAGGTTGGCGCAGAGAGGTTGGAGGAGGGAAGTTGATGGTGAGACGTTACGCTGGCCAAGGCGAAACGAGTAGCGACCAGGTGTGGGCATTAGCAATGAGGCGCTGCACAGGGTGACGAGGCCACGCACGGCGACGGGACTGCGGGAACCTACGGGGGGTCCGGGTCCGGGTCTGTGGCTAAGTATCTCGTGCTAAGCAGCTTTGTTCTATTTTCTGAGCTTACGACAAGGACTACAGCGTTTGCTTCTTTGAGGTGCTATTCTGGACGTTGATGAACGTGCTGAGCCTTTGAAGCGGGCATGCTTGCATCTCTTGGCTTCTGTTGCTTGAAATAGTGTGAAATACTGTTGCAAGTTCAACTTCCACTACCACCAGCACTTTCATAAGCAAGGGGAGGTACTTAGCGAGGCTGGTGAGGATGACAGTCATGTGGTGCCTCAGGTGCCAATTTCCCATTCAGGAACGATGGCCAGTGCGCTGGGCTGCGACGGCAGGCGCTACGTATTCGGGTTCGTCAGGTCATCAGCCACGCTCCGCCACAGCTCCAGCCATCCGGCCATCGTAGCTACCTACCTAGCTGCCTTAGGTAAGCAAGTGACTTTGGGTCTCCGGCTGCGAGTCTGCGACTCCAAACAATGTGCATTCGATAGGCACAGGATGTGTCGACTCTTGCTGTCGTCGGCGATCCAAGATGGATCAAGCTCGGTATGGAAGACATGCCTCAGTGCGTGGCCAGAGCACCTCGATTGTCCTGTAGAAACAATCTGCCGAGCTTATGGCAGCAATCATCGAGAACACGGAATACTCGCGAAAGCTTCCCGAAAGGTGTAAAAAGGTGTTTGAGAGTCGACCACAAATCGTGCACATGGCCAGTTTGGCATCGGTTATCAGAGGGGCCTTCTGGATCCCCTGGTTTCGGCAGCTCGTTAGAGCCATGGCCATCGCCTTCGCTTACTTGCTTCCCTCTTACATGAAGGACTGAATAAACCAACTGGCTGACTCCCCGATAGAGATGGCACGTAGAGTTGTACGGATATCATGGCTGGCTTCCGCGCTGTGGTTCAAGGTTTGCGAGGTTCTGGTGCTGGACGGGCCTCCTGCTTTGGGGCAATATCTTCTCTTTCGCTCGTGGCAGGCATCACGAACCTGAAGTCGCGAGAGTCTGTCCTGGTAGAACGGCTGGATCAGTTGTCGTGTAACATTTAAGGCGCACGAGGTGGATGAAAGTCGGTATCGAAACCATCAAAGGCACCTCCAGAACCGTGCAGTAGTTATTGGCGGGCATGATCAACTACCGAAAATGTCTTTAGGCAACCACCTTGGTACGGTTTAGGTTTTCGAGGCAAAGTCTCTTGCAGGGTATTGGTCGCACTGGTTTTACGTGCGAATGATAGTGAATAGTTCTGAAGTAATGACCTGGTAGCCTGGATGTAATGTACATAGGGTCCAAACTCGAGACGATCTCCCGTTTTTGCCACGTAGTACGCAACCCAACCGGTGATTTTCAGGGTTCGCAGGAGTTCTCAAGGGTCGAAAATAAGGGTAAACAGGACCAGAGTCGATAAGGTGCTGTCATGATGATGCGGGGGGGCACCCCCCAGGAACGCGGCGAGACCAGTCCAGGCCAAACGATGCTATCGTGGATAAAGGCTGGAGTGATTGCTCACCAAGATCCTAGGAAAGCCCACAATTATGATAGGACAAATGATTATGTAAAGTTGCGAGACAAAGTCAACCAATCACGACCCAAGGAGGCTCCGAGTGCTTCGGCCAATCGCAGATCAAGGACTGCCACCGAAGCATATGCTTCGGTAACGGCACTCTCTCTTGGACCAGTGCACATCTTTACCCAAGCTCTGTTTGTTTTCATAACGAATTGTAGGTTTCGGCAGAAGAAAAGTTGATGCCGATAAAGTGCTAAGTGAGCTTTCGTGTGGCAAGTCTCTTAGTCCAGCGTTGAGTGTCGTGCTCAGGTGCAGACTGGAGCATTCAAGTATAGGGCCACGTGAATTCCGCCCTACCACCGCTGGAGTATCAGGGAACAATGCCTGGCAGACCGGGGGTAGGACCCGTTACCTATTTACCATTTGGTTGTTACCGATGCAACGGGCGGCTTTCTCTTCCTTAGGCACGCCCACCAGCCGGCGTCTGATCCCCAGCTATGTCCAAAAGATACCGTCAGCTGCTCCCTGTCCCCAGCTCTGACAGCACCCCCTCCAGCTCGCACCCACCTGGCTCGTCCTCCACTCCTCGGTCCTCAAGCGACGAGCCGCTGAAACGACAGAGGATTGGAACCCAACTCGCCTGCAATGCATGTCGCAAGAGAAAGACTCGTGTAAGTTCCTTCTCTGTTCAACATCCATCACCTTGACCCCCTTAACGTTGGGCACCCCCAGTGTGACGGCCAGCGACCCAGTTGTGAAGCTTGTCGTCGACGAGGAGAAAAGGAACCGTGTACCTACGCCGAGAGTCGAAACCAAACCCAGTCGAGAAAAGAAACAGAGCAGATCCTCGAAATTTTCGACCTCCTAAAGTCGGGACCCGAAAGCCAAGCCCTCGACATCCTCCGGACTCTTCGGTGCCATAGCGACCTCGACATTGCTTTATCGGTGATTCAAGAGAGGAGCCCAGCCGTCGATGGCGTGGAACAAGAATGGACGCCAATATCCACGAAACACCTTGGCTTGGAGTACGAACTCATGGCGAGGAGCCCGGTTTCCTTCCCACCACTCCAGCCCTTCGAGTCGAGTATCCTAAAGTCAGTTAAAATGCAGTCACATCCAGTCGAGACATTCCTCAAGTCTAGCGTAATACCCACCTGTAATCACATCCAGGGGATACGCCGCCTCGATCTTTGGCTAACGCTCAGTAGGGCACACTTGGGCACCAGCCGGGCCTCAGGGACCGACAGCGAGGGCATCAGCTCGTCGTCCAACTCTGACGCCAATTCCTTCCCGGCACGACCTCCTACAAGAGGTCCGACAACGCCTTTACCTCTCTGCGATGGGCGATTGGAGGACCTGGACATGAGCGTCTGGACCTCGGTCTCGATCGCAAACGACCTTGCCGCTCAAATCATATCACTGTACCTGGAAACGGACCATCCATTGCTGGGAACATTTGATCCCGACCTCTTCGTCGGCGACCTAGTCAACTGCCGCCCGAGGTACTGCAGTCAACTACTTATCAGTTCCATCATGTATTGGGGTTGCGTAGGTCAACCTGGTATACCTAGGGAAGACCACTTGTCTCGCTGACACGACGTCGCAGCAAATGTACAGTGGCTTCAATCCCGCGGTCAAGGAGTACGTGCCACTGTTTAGTGACGAGGCGGAGAAGCGCTGGTCGGACGAGAAGGGCAACGACTCTCTCCTGAACCTTGCCGGTACCCAATTGCTGGGGATGGCATATTTGGGCGACGGCAAGGATCACCACATCTTGACCTACATTGCCGAAGCAAACTCCATGGGGAAACGCATGGGCTTGTTCGGAATCGAACCTGCCGTGGCGACTGACATGGCTCGGCAAATTACCCCTGAACTCCAGAACCCAACATCCTATGCTGCATGGGGCACTTTCAACTGGATAGTGTAAGTCAACATCCCAAGGAAGACTGTGCTTCAGATAACCACGATGCTTACAATCTCAGACTCATGTCACTCTTTTATCAGCAGCCCGGCCTCTCATACCCCGACTACCCCCCTATACTCCCCATACCGGGACACACATGGCAGCAGGGCCCCAACGACAGCTCCGAATCGGTTCGACAATCTGTGCAGTCGACGTACATGGGCGATACCTTCCCGGTTCTTTGCAGGTTCTGGCGAATCCTCCACGAGGTGACTTTGAGATATTACCGCGATCAACCCGAACCCCGCGAGCGGCCGAGCGACCATCTTAGCCTTGCCTTTGCTGAGTACAAGTACCGGGAGCTTATTGCTTGGACGGAGACTCTGGTGCCATCCATGATGCGCTCGGAGGATAACCCGCACCATGTTCTCATTTTCCAGTAAGACGGCGCCGTTCCGCCCTGTTTGTGACTCTAGAGACCCGACTGACCTAGCTCTCAGCATCTGGCTTCATGCAGCCATCCTCGACATCTTGCGTCCCTTTACGACACGGGCGAGGTCCGCCCCGAAACCTCTGCGACTCAAGACCTTTCCGTGCAAGAGGAGCTCGCCCGATGCCGCATACCGAGCGTCGGTCAATCAGTTGAAACGGCTGATCGTCGTGTATCGCAAAAACTATGCGTCTTCGACCTATACCATGCTCTGGCACAATGGCCTGATCCAAGTCGCAAACGCCATACTTGGTGACACGGATGATCCTACGTGGCGATTCTATTTGCTCTTCTGTGTTCAGTGCTATAGACATCTGCGCAAAACGTACCGGTTTGCGGAAGCGATTGGCCGCAGTTTGCTCTCAATGGCACTAGAACAAGGGGATATATCGGCGAACGAGGCCCGGCGCATGATGAAACATTTTGAGGAAAACAAGATGAGCGATTCATCGAATGATATCCGGGCAACCTTCATGGCGGATTTGACCCTTGCCATGACGGACCCTGAAGAAGCGAGCGTTGAGAACTTGTCGGACAGGTTTGAGGATATTGCTCTGTTCCGAGAGTTTACGAATCAAGAGAACTCGGATGAGGACGAGCTCATGGAGGATGGTGATTCAGGCTGGGCCACTCTTTGAGAGTATGTCTTATCGAAGCTGACGTATGTACGCATTCGGCAATGGGTCGATGATAGGCTGTCTAGGTAGGAGGGTGTCTAGGCCTTGTCATCTGTAACCGGGGGACTAATTAGTGTGTGTATTAATAGTCTGCCAGTCACTTATAGAGGCTTGGGGCCAGCCAATCAAGATTCTGTTTGGCAGGTCGATCAGAACTCAACCGAGGGGGTAAACTGACTTGAACAACCCAAATTATCGTGACCAAGCACTTTTGTTTTGAACAGGTACTGTAGTGCTGGCTAAATTAGTATGGGGTAGTGAGGCAACACGGGTGCAGTATGTGGATGCCAAGAGGAAGCACTATGTAACAGTTGACAGCCATACGGTATTGACGTTGCAGAATATGCAGACGCTAAAACCGACGTTGTGTTTCCCTAGTTGGAACTACGTTGGAGGCAGACGATAGATCGAGATGGTGGCTTCGCCTTGGTTTTGTCAGCCACAAAACAATAACCAATGAGAAGAGGCGGATCCACCCGCGGTTCGGCCGAGTTCCCGGCAGCCGCTTGAGATCCCAAAGTGGATTAGGGTTGATTCCCCGCTCAACCTCGAATTTAGGCTAGGTACTCCGTACTTGGCTCGAGTCTCACCATACATACCCATCAGCAGTTTTAACGCTCAGGACGCTTTACGCCTTTTCGTCTTCTGGAATGTCAATTCTTCGCCGTTGCAGGGGGCTTGATATGGAGTTCTTCAACCCAACACACCTGTGTTAGACCACAAGCAGAAACACGACCAAGAAGGGACATGGAGATCAGAGACAAACAACCACAAGCAGTACAGGGATGAATGCGAGAAACCACTACGTCAGAGCTCGGCTCAGCTCGAGAATACGTACCTACTACTACGTAGGTAGGATTCAATGCAATTTGGGCTTTTCGCATGGATGTCGGACCCAGCATCCCATCGAGGCCAGGCCAGCCCATGTCGATATGTCGTCGCTTTGAGTGCCATGCCGGCCACCTTGATAAAGGACCAGCGTGTCCGGGTTTACGACGAAGCCAAGCCAATGTCTCGCGGGATTACTACGTACTAACCCTAGAGGCGTCTAGGTCCGTATCGTCGGGGTGGAGCTGGAGCCGCCGTTGGAATCCTCCCTGGGCTCGTATTGCGCCCGGGGTATTACTCCCTACACTCGGTGATGGAGCCGTGGCGGATGACAGGCGCTGAAAAGTTCAAGTGTCGCTGACAGGTAACTTACTTTTTCTTTTCTTGTTCCTCTCGACACAGCCCCCTTGCTCCTCGTAATGCTCCTCGTAATCGACCTCGAGCTTCTTTGCTCGAATGGGCTGAGATGGGATGGACAAGCTTTCATGAATAAGACGAGCCACCACTCGTTCTGCTGCCCACACACACACACACACGTCCTTTTACACGTACCTCTCTCCCTCGTACATTCGACCACATACGTAATCCCTCCCTTCTATTCTCGACTATCATCTCATCCATCGCGGTATTAATAAATACAAGCCATTGGATCGCATCCGATGCATCCACTCGCTGCCCAGACTCTTAGCTCCCTGTACCCCTGCGCTCCCGCCGCTTTCTTGTCATCCTGGGTCCTCCCTCCGCCTTAGGCCCCTCTCCACGTTGGCTGTGTCGTCTGCCCCGTCTTGGTTGTCTCTGTCCAACTTTCTCATCTCTTGTTTATTCTCTCCTCATGACGTTGGATTCGCATCGTCGTCGCCGTTGAGGAGCTCATCGTCGCTCAAGTCTCACCATCACAATGCGTTTGACGTCGAGGCCGGGGCCAGGGCTCGGCGTGAGCGGGCTCATTGCTACGCTGCTGCTCATCTTGAACCGCTCGGCCGTCGCCTACCAACTCGACCCTAACTCGACAGGTGCGTTACGCAGTGAACCTGGCTTCCATTCTTCGTTGGAGATGGCGCATACTAAACCCAGAACCCCGCTTTAGATTCCGTTTTATCAATCGCCAAGGATATCGCCGAGGATATGGTTGACATGTATCATGGCGATGAGCCTGGACAGACCCCAGGCTTGCTTCCCGAACCCTACTACTGTACGCGATTCTCCAGCTTCCCTCAATCCGCATCAAAAGCGTGTCCTAATGTCCTACCATAGGGTGGTACGCCGGCGCCATGTTGGGAACCCTCGTCGACTACTGGGCCTACACTGGCGACGACCAATATGTCGACATCACCAAACAAGCCCTTCTATTCCAGGTCGGCAATGACAACGATTACATGCCCATCAATCAGACTAGGACCGAAGGTAACGACGACCAGGGATTCTGGGGTCTTACTGTCATGTCCGCCGCCGAATTCAACTTTCCTCATCCTGATCCCGAAGAGCCGCAATGGCTCGCCCTCGCTCAAGCCGTCTTTAATACCCAGGCCGCTCGTTGGGATACAGAACATTGCGGAGGTGGTTTGCGATGGCAAATCTTCCAGGTTTGTCTCTCCAATGGCTGCCGCTCTAAGCTTCCCTCTATATTCCCATCAGGGCTCTATACCCGTGCCCGAGCGCATCCAGTTCCCCAACATCCTCAACCTGAATCAGGCCACCAAAGGGCTAACCATGTCAATTGCATTAGTGGAATGTCGGATACAATTACAAGAACTCCATCTCTCAGGCTTGCTTCTTCGCCCTCGGTGCTCGCCTCGCTCTCTTCACCGGCAACGACAGCTATGCCGACTGGGCCGAGGAAACCTGGGATTGGATGGAGAAGATCGAATTCATTGACCCGCAGTCGTGGTACGTCTACGATGGCGCTCATATCGAAAACCAATGCAGCGAACTCGTTCCTTATCAGTTCTCGTACAACGCTGGTGGCTTCATCCTCGGCGCCGCTGCAATGTACAACTATACCGAGAGCGAAGTCTGGAAGAATCGTCTCGACAAGCTGCTCGAGGGCGCCAAGATCTTCTTCACGGGCCCTGAGAGAAACATCATGACCGAGGTCGCTTGCGAGCCTGTCAAGCTTTGCAACCTAGACCAAAAGTCGTTCAAGGCGTATCTGAGTCGATGGCTGGCCGTCACCACCCAATGGGCCCCGCATACCCACGACATAATCATGCCACTCCTTAGGACTTCGGCCGTTGCTGCCACCAAGATATGTACGGGGGGCAGCAACAAGCGAATGTGCGGTCTTTACTGGAACAAGGACAAATTCGAAGGCGACGTTAGTGTTGGCCAGCAAATGGCTGCCTTGGAGGTCACTCTCTCGTGCCTTATCAAAGACCGACCTGCTCCCTTGACTAAGAATACTGGAGGAACGAGTAAAGGTGATCCAGGGGGCGGTTCTGCAGATATCGGGCGAACGACGCCTGAGCCAGACTGGAAGGCCATTTCGGCAGGAGAAAAGGCAGGGGCCTCTATACTGACAATTGTTGTGCTCTGCTGCTTGATAGCCAGTATGCTTTGGATCTTCCTAGACGAAACAACAGATGGAGGCCTTGTCGATCAGCTCCGAGGTTTCCCATCGTGGACCATTGCAGCAGTTGCTGCTCTGGCTAGTGGTGGAGGTGCAGCCGTGTTTCAACGTCGCAAGGGCGAGAAGAATGCGGTCAACGAGAAATCTGGCGCCCTCTTCAAAGAGACAAGCGATAGCAGCTCCCGAGGAAGTGGGGATAAGAATGCCGCTACCGCTTTTCCACCCATCTTTGTCAGTTCAGTCCGCAACCAAAATCCGGGTCATCACCGTCGCGTATCCAGCATGCCTCTGGGATGGCCACATAATCGATCTATGAGGGGGAGCATCATAGGCGACCCGGATGGCATCCACCCAGTCTCAGCACGTCAGTCTCGAGGAGATTGGGCAAATGGGGGTCCAGGAGAATCAAGCAATACTCCAGAGGGCTCAAACGAGGGCAGTGGGGGCAATACATTACAAGAAGTCCCAGTGGGAGACGCCGTATCTATGTCCGAGGAAACAAGCCGGTCTTATGAGGAGAATGGCAAAGATCCCACCACTACAGAGTTCACCAGCGAGCGAGGAAACACGCCAGTTGGGGAAGAAGAAATGCGTCCTACCGATGGGATCAACCCCACACGAAGGGACAAGCCGAGCTCCGTGGAGTCAATCGGGTTAGCGCAGTAACTATGTCGGTAACGCATGATATTGGACGTTTGAAGCTCTTGAGGATTCATGAGTATTAGGTGACATCCAATCACACGCTTGATTGCGAGTGCTACGGACTTACTTTAGGATGGTGTTTTATGGGAAATGGCGCAAATCGGCTGGGAGCCTGAAGGAAAGGCTTTTAATTTACAATTCTATGACTATACACCAGAATACACAATTCAAAGGTGGCTCGCCTCATCGACAAGACCAGGCCAAATTACTCGTGTACTTGCCTCTACAAGTGCCCCGGACCCTGATAAAGAATATTTGCTTTACATTCAAGGCCTATAGATAATAGCTACTATTTTACAGATACCTGCCGATGCAAGGCACACGGAAGTCCTTGGCCCCTTTACTAAACTCCGTGTCTATTCGCTTGGACAACCACAAAGCGAGTTTCGAAGAAGATTGACTATATACCAACCGTATATGTCGCCTATAAAACTGACCGATGTAAGTTGCCCCTATGGTTAACTAAACTATTTACCATTAAAAGTCAGAATGATATCTCCATCTACCCTCCGCCCAGTTCTTGTAATAATCTCACCGTAAAAACGGAATACAATCAATCGAACTTGTTATATGTTTCGTGAACAGCGTTCTTCTCCCTCTCCAGAAATTCCTGGAATGTGCTCAGCGGAATCCTCCACTCCTTGACCTCGTCCAGGGTTGCAAACCTGGACATCTCCCGCATGGCAAGCTGTCCAGCAATAAAAGGGTTGTCGCCCTTCTGAGCGTCGACCTCCTCGTCCGACAGATAATTTGCCTTCAAGGCCCGTCCCGTCGCCTTGGAAAGCTTCTCCATGATGGAATCCAGACCGAGCCATTCGTCGGCGTACGTTATCTCCTGCTCGTGGAAGCGCTCTGGGTTGAGCAGCGCTTCGCCGCCGAATCTGCCGATTGTTGCTTTATCGACCATGGGCAGGATGGTAGTGCGGGTCAGCGCCGTCATCCAGACGCCTTGCTCTACCAGACCGGGGTACATCTTGACAAGGGGGTCGAGGTAGTTGGCCATGAAGTTGCCCGGCCGTAGGATCGTCCAATACTGGAAGCCTGCGTTGCGGGTTTCTCCCTCAACGGCGTGCTTGCTGCGCATGATGGTGTCCACGAAGCTTCCTGGCACAAGCTCATCGAGGTCGTCGGGACGGCCTGCACCGAAGCCGCTTGAGAAGACGGCGTGCTTGACCCCGGCTGTCTTTCCAGCTTCGTAGATGTTGTTGGTCCAGCGCTTCTCGGCCGTGAGGTCTGTGAAGTCGGGCATCAGGACCAGGAAGATGGCGGTGCAGCCCTCCATGGCTGCCCTGAGGGCTTCTTTGTTGTCGTAATCGCCGGGTGTGAGATTGACACCGATGGATTGGAGGGCATGGGCATTCTTGGAGGTTAGGTCTCGGGCGAGGGCGTGGACTTGGATGTCTTTTGATCGCAGGTAGCGGGCGACGGCACCTCCCTGGCAGCCAGTGGCACCACTAACAAAGACAATGGGAGGAGACATATCAAGTAATTTTCTTATGGATTTTGGGATTTTGTATATGAATAGTTGGTGGGAAGTGTCCAATAATTGCTCTGTGAGGGTGTTGAGCTGAGGAGGGAAGTGGTGGTGTAAATGATGCCTAGAATTAGTGATTATCCCTTTTGTGCTGGATCATCATGGTATTTATATACCATCATTTGTAGAATAGCACTATTTTATGCTACTGGCCAAACCCAGAAACTGAGCGTGAAATTCCATCGGCGAAGGTCCGCTGTTGTCGGCGGCGGTGCTTAATGCCCCCGGGCCTCCGCCGGCGGAGTTGCGCCCGGCTCCACTTTATCCGGTCCTTCGTTGCCGTCCAATCTCACCTTGATCATTCACCATCAAACCCCGTGTATGCATTTCGGTCGTATGTACCCATATACCTCCTCGCCGCATTCCGCTATATACTGAGACTTGCGCTGCGGAGTTTGTCTATTGCAATATGTCGCTTACCGCGCGAGAGCGCCGCAATCCTCCACCACGGCGGAAGTCCTGCGCTGCTTGCACCAAGGCCAAGCGGCGGTGTGATTTTGCAGTCCCGGCCTGTCTTCGCTGCTCACAACGCCATATAGTCTGCCAGTATCCCTCGAGAGCTCTTCGAGGGGTGCAGACGTTGATCCAGTCTGATGCATCAGCAACTATAATGCCGGGTTTGCTTGCGGTTGATGGGGCGTCTCCTACACCGTCGGCGGTGGTTCAACTTGACGAGCCTACTACAGATGAATTCAATGCCATCGTCGCAAGCATCGACACGGACATCATTGAGCTGGCCCCTTTCGATTTTCCAATAGAAGATACTATGTTGGAGCTCGCTCACCAGCCTTCTGAGCTGGCACCGCCGACGACCAGGGAGTTTGGCTCTATCCCGGAAACTATCGCGAACCGGCTGCAATGGTCAATAGACCAGATCCAGAAGGCGCCGTCTACAATGGTTCTTGAAAACCAGACCCCCTGGTGCCATTCAATGCTATACAAGAATGAGATGCCACGGTCCATGCAGGGTAGGGTTCTTCTCCGAGTTGTACATCAGATACTTCCAACTAAACCTACTTATAGATGCCCATGCAGCTTGTGCATTATACATGGCAAAGAACCGCGTGAACTCTCCCATCATCTTTCGTAACATCGAGTCTCGTGTCAACGACCTCTTGTCATCACCAGCCCCCATAACCCCGTTGGACTGTCTTGCCCACACCCAAGCACTCCTCCTGTACCAGATCATTCGTCTGTTTGACGGTGATATTACTGCTCGCGCGTCAGCAGAGCGCATAATCCCCGCAATCGAAGCTTCTGCAATGTCCCTCTTCTCACATGTGCAGTTTGACCTGGATGGAAGATCCTCAGCCCTTCCCCTCTTCCCCGTCGCCCCAACAAAGACATTCTGGATGGACTGGGCCCTTCAAGAGTCTCTCCGCCGTACTCTCCTCTTCACTTTCTACTTCTTACAGTGCTACCGCACCCTGGCCGGTTATCGAGGTCTGCAGTGCGACGGGAGGCTTGGACTGTGTTCTTCCTGGACACTGTCTGCCCATCTGTGGTACACCCGCACGCCGCTGGAATTTGCGGAGGCGTGGACGAACAAGAAGCACTTTGTGGTGACGAATGCGGTGTTTGGGGAGGTTCTACGGGAGGCTATGGCAGATGATGTGGATGTGTTTGGCAAGATCCTCATCTCGTCGTTGATGGGAGTGGACGAGGCAGAGGGGTGGTTTGCAAGTAGAGGCGGTAAGCTTTGAGAGGCTCCGAGATCGAAGCGTATATATGCGGGTATCAAATTGTAGATAGGCGAGCCAGTCTGACCTTGTGAATATGCGGTGCTCGAGCTAGATATCACCACAGAGTTTTTATTCTCGACATGTACAAGTATTCCCAGATGCTGGCGACCAACACTAGGGAGTATTTAGGTCACTTGTCATTATCACTACACAAGCCCTCTAAACCCGAGCTCCTGTAACTCACCACGATGTAACCAACTGATTTCTTACCAAGGAACTCTTCGCAAGTACCAATTCGTCTTGATAGACTCATTTGTCGACATCGTCTTTCAACAATCAGCAAGCGGGTTTAGCTCAGTTGGGAGAGCGTCAGACTGAAGCCAAACTTCAAGTCTCTGACATCTGAAGGTCATGTGTTCGATCCACATAAGCCGCAAGCGATTGATTTTTTTGCATCTCGTAGCATATCCGTCTAGACACGACTTCCCTCCCAGCGTTGGGCCATTCGTTGATGGCTATGTAAACTCTCATCGATCTGGTCGCTTTTTATCTGACATGATAGCTCATCTATCATATGGTTACTGCTTGTTTTATCTTAGCTTAATTGATTTTGTTAGATATCCCGCAGGCTCCTCACTACCCAGGTCCGATTCTCGGAGACAGGGGTTCACACATCTGCAAGCTCTTACACAGGCTGCACTAGGTACTACCGCCCACCCTTAATTAATTAGCATCAGTGCCAAAGCAGAACCACTTCTTGATTCATAAAGATTGAGTAAGGTAACAGGATCCAGTAGTTCGTCTCGAATCCCACCAATTATCTTGGGGCCGTCAACAAGGTCGTGCCATTTTTGGTAATTCTTGGTTCAAGGTGGATGCCCGGAGCCCGGTCGATTATTACCCCGGTCTCATTCGCGGTCCTGCCCTGAGCTTATCAGGGTCCATGTTTTACATCCCCTTAAAAGTGACGGCGATATCGTTCGTGGCAGTTGCGACATCACCCATGCCTTCAAATATCCCCTTGAAGGCTCGACATTATGTCTACACACGCACTTGATCCGAACTCCTCCGGAGACCGCGACAATGCGTCTTTCCTTTCGCCCATCGCTTACGACGACGATGCCTCGTCCCTCCACAGCCGCAGTGACCAGGACACGGACAGCGACGACGATCAGCTCATTTCTCGCGCGAGGAACAGCCGTGAACTCCGCGCCCACGATCGAATCGTTCTGGTGGAGGAGGAAGACATCGACCGACTAGTTACCGACACTCGAAAGAAGAAAGAACAAGAGCGCCGTGGCTCCGGACTCGCCGTTCCCTTGAAAAAGATGTTTGGGCGCCGAGGCAGTACAGGGACATATCAGGTCAACAGCTCGACTGAAGATCTTGTACCCGAAAAGAGGAAGGCTCGACGCCAGAGGAGACAACAGAAGCGCGAGCAGCTGGTGGAGGATGCGCAACATGGAGAGGATGGAGAGTTGATGTACGAGATGGAAGAGGGGGGCATGAAAGAGGGCAGCTCCACCGGCGAAAGCAGTGAGCGGGATGATAGCGATGAGATGGACCGGCGGCAACTCAATTTGATGGCAGAAGCAAAGGCCCAGAGACTTCGCAGCTGGCGCCGTTGGGTGTTCATCCACACCCTCATCGCCATTGGGTTTGCCATTCTGGTCTTGATGGCATGGAAGCTATCAAAGAACCGCAAGAGCAAGCATTTGAAGCAGACACTGGTGAGCAACGGCACCGCGCTTTTCGCACCGACGACTCTTATCATCAGCCTGGATGGATTCCGCGCCGACTTTCTCCAGCGCGGCCTCACACCCATGCTCAACTCGTTCGTTGCAGGGGGCGTGTCGCCAAAGTGGATGCATCCGTCGTTCCCATCCGTCACATTCCCAAACCACTATACACTTGCGACAGGGCTGTACCCTGAGAGTCATGGCATTGTCAGCAACACCTTTTGGGACCCCGAACTCGAAGCTGAATTCTACTACACGGATCCCAACCGGAGCCTGGACCCCAAGTGGTGGGGCGGAGAGCCGTTCTGGGTAACGGCTGAGAAACACGGAGTCCGAAGTGCCGTTCATATGTGGCCTGGAAGTGAGGCGCACGTTCTCCATACGGAGCCAAGCATAATGGACAAGTTCAACGGAAAGGAAACACTTGACAGCAAGGTCTCGAGGATTCTAGAGTTTCTCGATATGCCTGGTGTGGAGGACAAGACTGCCGATGTCAACGACATGCGGCCTCAGCTCATCGCCGCATATGTGCCTCACGTCGATGCTGACGGGCACAAGTATGGACCCAACAGCACCGAGATTCGACAGACCATCCAAAACGTGGATACCATGATGGGCAACATCTTCCACGGCCTCGAGGAGCGGAACCTAACTAACATTGTCAACGTGATCGTGGTCTCAGATCATGGCATGGCGACAACGGATATCTCACGACTAATTCAACTCGAGGACCTTGTCGACACTAGCAAGATTGAGCACATCGATGGGTGGCCGCTCTACGGTCTCCGCCCCAAGAACCCCGATGACCTTCAGGATCTCTACAATGAGCTCAAGAATAAGTCCGGGTCATATCCCAACTACGAGGTCTATCTTCGCGACGTTGACATGCCGGAACGATACCACTTCTCCAAACATCATCGCATCGCCCCCTTATGGATCGTCCCCCAAACAGGGTGGGCCATAGTCACTAAGGACGAGTTTGATGTCAAGGAAGGCAAGGAGAAGAAGCTCATCTATCACCCGCGAGGTTTGCACGGTTACGACCACGAGCATCCGCTGATGCGCGCCATCTTCATCGCCCGCGGTCCTGCTTTCCCCCACCCGGCAAACAGCCAAATTGATGTCTTCCGTAAGTCTTGGAAGCGATGGAAGCCTGCGTGTTTTGATGACTGACACTGCGCAAACAGAAAATATCGAGGTGTACAACATGTTGTGCGACTCCGTGGGCATTGAGCCGAAGCCCAACAACGGAACGCTGCGTCTTCCTCTGAAGCCCGTGGGTGTCCACAGACCTGAGGATACACCGGAGGAGCCGGCTGATCCCGAGCCTTCGGTAGAGGCAAAACCCTCCAAACCCACACAGCCGGCGCGGCCGACTGTCCCCGGGAAGCCGTCACAGCCTCAGCGACCGACAGTTGGTGAGAAGCCTACACAGCCTGCTCGACCAACAGTACCTGTGGCTCCTACAGAGTCGGTGAAGACACAGCCTGCTCGACCAACAGTACCTGTGGCTCCTACAGAGTCGGTGAAGCCAACGACATCTGAGAAGCCAAAAAAGACAAAGCCTTCCAAATCAGCAGCCACATCATCTCATGACGACGAGGACAGTGATAGCGATGACGATGATGATGACGATGATGATAAAGACGAGGGCTTCTGGGACTGGTTTACCCACAAGGTCGAGAAAGTGTGGCACAAAGTTACCGGCGACGACTCGGATTAATAAGACCGACACTTCCATGTCTTTGCATGGGCGTAGAACGACTGTGTGCTTTGGTTTTGTTGGATACCATGGGTTGCAGGCGTTTTGGACGGGTAGCGACAGATGTTTTCAAGCGGCGTTTGAAATGCTTCATGCAGGGCAGGGCAACTGGACTCTGGGTTTCGCCAATCATACCTTTTTTTCATGATTAAGTTCATCCTTGGCACTGGTTTCGCCTTGGAAAGGCACATCGTGTCATTCTAGGTAGCAGTGCCATTATACGGCCGTCTTGCACTTTTCCAGCCTGCTTGTGAGGCTAATGCCTGCCAGCCAGCCAGCGAACATGTTGCCTCGCAAATGTGCAAGCCAGGTTTTGTTGAGTAAGCAAGGCATAATAAAAACTCAAGATGGAGTTCAACAAGAGTCAAGGCTGTAGAGGCATGTAGGAGTTGATTGAAGTCGTCTAATATGCGCATGTTGGCATGATGGAATTTTGCATGATAAAATATCCATTGCTGGCGTTCAAGACAATATGGATCATGAACAGGGGCAAATGTTAACCGTGAATTATTAGTTTCCCATGGATGCATGCTTAGGTTCCATTCCCAGCTGTAATTACCTATCTAGTGCTCCATCATGCCTTCCGTCTCAGCGCCTTTTTGCGGTCTCAGTGGGTCCCCCCTCTGCTAGCGGCAGCCTCATGCCCCTGCCTGCTGCAGCCCAAACCCCTCCATCCGCACTCAACGCGACCCGTGACGCGTCTTAGCTCCTTCCACACGCTCGGGTTACCCCATTACACCAACGATTACACATCCAGGTACCCAAGTTTTCCCGGGGCATATCAAACTCCAGCTTCAACAACACCGCAACGACGTCGTTGGTATCAATTCACGCTGCACCGAGACGAGGACGCTGGTGCTACAAAACGCCTCGCTCAAGTGCCGGGCGCAGCTGGATCATTTACCTTTGTTTGTACTTCCAAACACTAACAAGCCCGGCCGCTCGCCTCAGGTACCTCGGTTTGCCTCGCGCTCGCTGGCCGACAGCTCCCGGATGCCTTGCGTCTTGCTGCATCCTGTGCGCTGTCTTGTTCGCCTCTATGCAGGCGGGAGCGCAAGATGGCTGACACCGACATCGCTCACATGAGCGTGGAGGAGCTGAATGAGGAGTTGACCATACAAAATGTCATCCTCGACTCTCTTCAGGATCAAACCTACGAGGGTGTTGAGGAGATGCGAGAAGATGCCCGCCACGAGATTGATCGCCTTAAGAAGCGCATGCACTCTCTGAAGCAAAAGAAGCATCCCAGCCCTCGTGAGTTGGCCCGCCCTGTTCTCTCGACGATGCACAGTTGCTGTAGGGATGTGGCATGTGGCATGTTAATAAATCAGGCTGACATGGAGTATCTGCAGAGCCTCCTCAACCTACTACGCCCGATAGGAATCCAGGACCTTCCCGGTCTGTTTCAGGTACGAAACCCTACTTGTCTTTTCTGTATTGATTCTCGCCACTTTTCTCGTTTCCGGGCCGCAATGCACGTTGTCTTGTCTCTGTTGCCTACACTTCATCACAAAGACTCCCAAGAACTTGTCTACATCACTTCTCCCTTTTTGTCATCTCGCAAAGGTCTATAATACCTTTGGGGCAAGCATCTTGTTTTGTTTGGCTTGCTCTCGTCTGGAGTCAACCCAGCCCACAAACCACTTGTATTTATCGTGCCTGCTCTTCCCTTACATTAACCGTGAGGGACAAAATGGACTCCTCTCTTCACACCACAGCCCCTTACGAACAGTATTCACTGTCGCCGGGATGGCTTGCCTTGTTACCAAACTACCTACTTTCTGAATACTTTTACACGCCTTTCATGCAAACCCTTGACACTAACCTTGCCCCTCAAGAATTCCGGCAGCCAACGGAACACAGAGACATGTCTACTCCTACCAAAAACAATACCAAACTCGACGAAATCGGGTCGTTCTCCCTGCCTAACCGAAAGCGCGGTGTTGACTTGGCTCGTCTTTCTCCCCATGAAGGACAGCTCAAGGCGCGCCGAACGACTCCTGCGCCATTTGGAGACCCTTTCTCGACTGCTTCTGCTCATGACAGCCTGGGTGACGGCCAGATAGATTACATCGACCTTACTGGGTGCGTTGGCCTGTCCCCCCTCATTATTGAGATGCAAGCTGACGAACTACGACTAGGGATGATGATGATGATGATGAGTTCGGTTCTGGTTTCGTTGCAGAGCAAATCAAGGCCGAGAACAGGCAAAAACAAGAATCTGCAGATCTCAAGTATGCACGAATGCTATCCAGCCAAGGTTCTCCAGGTCCAAATACTGCACGCTTGTCTCCCCACGCAAATGCCTTTACAAGGTTGATGAATAGCCAGCGTCCCGGTAATCGCCGTTTAGGCAAAGAGGATGCCTCGGATTTCAGTCCTGGTCCATCGAGTCTGAGTCCAGTACCCAAAACTGAAGGCGCCCACCAGCATGTCCCAGGTGCTTACAATACGAGCTGGGATGATCCATCTAGTCAGGGGCCTGTCTCTCAGCCACATGCGTTCAACTTTACTGCTCCAGGTAACGGAGCTAGCAGTTCAGCATCTTTGGCTCCTTCACATGCTCCTTACGGAAGTCATGGAAGCGGTTCCTTTACCCCAGAAGATCTAGGAATCCAATTCGCCGGCGCTGTCGCAGCTGCGAACGCGGCCCGTCTGGGTCTACCACATCCTGGAGCCTTGCATGTAGCTCCTCCGCCTCGCATGTCTCGGAATCATCACCAGGCCAGTGGCCACATGCCTGGGCATCCATCTCGTGACTTCCCTTGGCCTTCATTCGCTGGTCCAAGTTCTTCCTCGAGGCCTCTCCCACCCCCCGGTAGTCATGGGACGTCAGGTCTTTCAGATATCATCAGAAGGACAAACAACTTTGACTATTCCAGCGGCTTGGATATGTATGGCAATCCCATGTCCGAACAACTCACAGATATTCTCCAGGATGCATATCACGATCCTAGAGTGTCCGAAAAGGACCTGGAGAATCTACTGCAGAACATTCGGCCAGATATGGATATTCCCGAGGCGGATCGAGGTGGTACTCCTGCTGGGTTAAAGAGACCCTTGTATCCGCACCAGGAAGTCGCGCTCACCTGGATGAAGAAGATGGAGGAGGGGACAAACAAAGGTGGCGTGCTTGCTGATGACATGGGTCTGGGAAAGACAATATCGACGCTAGCACTCATGTTGTCTCGTCCAGCAACTACACGCCCCAAGGTGAGTTGGGTCCCTCCTGTCTCCGGATGTGTCTAATGCCCTGGCAGACAAACTTGATTGTCGGTCCTGTTGCTCTCATACGTCAATGGGAAGAAGAGATCCAGACGAAGACAAAGCTCTCTCATCGTCTTTCGGTCTTTGTCTACCACAACAAAAAAACCACAACAGACGAACTGCTCAATTATGATGTGGTGTTGACTACTTATGGCACTATAGCTCAAGAACTGAAGCGACTTGACAAGTACATTGAGGAAAATGCCGATCGCAACATCGACTACAGCGACAAGACCTTCCTCATGAAGTGTCCCCTGCTGCATCCGAGAAAGGCCCACTTCTACCGCATCATTCTGGATGAGGCACAGTGCATCAAAAACAAGGACACGAGAACGGCCAAGGCGTGTACCAGACTGCGGGCGACATATCGATGGTGTCTCACTGGAACGCCCATGATGAACGGTGTTCTGGAGCTGTACTCGCTTTTAAATTTCCTTCAGATCAAACCATACTGCAAATGGGAACAGTTTCGTCAGGTTTGTCTGCCGGTCTCCATTGTCAATCGCCGGAACTAACAACTTATTAGTCGTTTGGTGTTCTCTTTGGTCGCAATGGTGACCCGAAGAGTGTCGCAATGGACAGACTTCGAGCACTCCTCAAGGCCATCATGCTTCGACGCAAGAAGAACTCGCAGCTTGACGGCAAACCAATCCTCAAGCTTCCTGAAAAGAACGAGGAGATCGTCTACGCCGAGATGTCATCAGAGGAGCGTGACTTTTACGATCAGCTCGAAAAGAAATCCCAAGTGCAGTTCAGCAAGTACCTTCGTGCCGGGAGCATTGGCAAGAATTACTCCAACATCCTGGTACTCTTGCTACGATTGCGTCAGGCATGCTGCCACCCACATCTCAACTTGGATGTCGACGATGCCAACCCCACTTCTATCTCAGACGAAGAGAAGATGGAACTAGTCAAAGAACTGGATGTGGCCATTGTGGAGCGAATCAAGGACATTGATGCTTTTGAATGCCCTATTTGCTATGATGCTGTTCAGTGCCCCAGTTTCTTCGTCCCTTGCGGGCATGACAGCTGCGGCGAGTGTCTTGTTCGCCTTGCCGAAAACGCCGCAACAGTCAATCTTCAGGAAGGGAACGAAAGTAACCGGGCTAAGTGCCCTGTTTGTCGTGGCCCATTCGACCCCAGCAAATGCTTCTCTTATGAAACCTTTCAAAAAGTTCACATGCCGGAGCGTATCAAGCAGGCAACACCCGACAAGGAGGAGGGTGAGGACGAAGTCGACAGCGATGAAGACGAGTCGGAGACGGATGATTCCTCAGATGACGATGTCGACAACAAGGGCAACCTCAAGGATTTTATCGTTAATGACGAGTTTTCTGACCTGGAGGAAAGCAAACCAGCTCGCAAGACAAAGAAGAAGGGCAAGGGCAAGGCGAATGGCAAGGGGAAGAGAAAGGCGGCAGACATCAAACCGTCAATGCTGAAGACACTTCGCAAAGAGGCGTACAAGAACCGCGACGCGTTCAAAAAGTACATGCGATACTTGCGAAAGACCTGGGAGCCTGCTGCAAAGGTCACGGAGTGCATGAATCTGCTAAAGCAGATCCGTGAAACAGGAGAGAAGACAATCATCTTTTCGCAGTGGACTCTGTTGCTCGACCTTCTGGAGGTGGCAATGCACCATGAGAAATTGGACAAGCCTGAGAGATACGATGGATCAATGACGGCCACGCAGCGCAACACGTCGGCTCACAATTTTCGAGACCGGAAGGATGTCAAAGTGATGCTAGTCTCCCTTCGAGCCGGAAATGCTGGTCTGAACTTGACAGCCGCTTCGCGAGTCATCATTATGGATCCCTTTTGGAATCCTTACATTGAGATGCAAGCAGTCGATCGCGCCTATCGAATTGGGCAACAGAAGGAAGTCAAGGTATACCGCATCTTGACCAAGGACACGGTTGAAGACCGAATCGTCGCTCTACAGAACAGGAAGAAGGAGATTGTTGAAGCAGCTCTGGACGAAGCCGAGAGCGTCAAGATTGCACGCCTCAGCGGGGATGAGCTCAAGTATCTGTTCTTTGCACGCTAGGGTAATGGGACAATATCAACCCCATCAGGAGACATGATTCAGCCACTCGGGGACATCCCCAGAGTGTTTTGGGAGAGTCAATGTGTTTTGTTTTATTTTGTTGTTTTGTTTTGTTTTGTTTTGTTTTGTTTTTGCTTGGCCGTCACGCTGTATGAAGACGCCGCGGAAAAGGGCATGCGTTAGACCAGAAGGAAATCGGTGTCATGACATGCCCCGATGAGAGATTCCCACTGCCTCGCGGTGTTGAGAGGACTGAGATCTGCATGGGAAGCATATGGGTTAACACAATGGAAGTTATGATTGATGACAACATGGTCTGGAGGGTCAAGCAACGATTGATTCGGGCGTGGCATTTACTGTTAGCATGTGGTGCTTGATAATGAGCGTACGGAGATGCGCAAGGTGTATACCATACCCGGAAGATGGCCTGGAGGAATAGTCACAATGAGAAAAGAAGTTGATTTTTATGGCCGATGTTACTTATCACAATTCGTTATAATGCAAAGTAAGAAAATAGGCTTCATTCTTGTTTGTTGGTGTATTATGGAAGACAATCACCATGGGTATATATCCACAGCTTCTATGCTAAACTGCTTTTAACCGCTCGAGTCCTACCCGACGCCATAAACAAAGTCATGTTGGAGATTTAAGCTCCGCATTCCTGTAATCCCAAAATTCAACGTAGCTGGCTGGGTGATTCTTGTTCCAAGTCTCGCCGCCAGTTCTCAACACGCATACTCATGCTGTTCAGGTCAGGAGTCGCCCCACGATGGTAGAAGACTGTACCCCCCATGTCTCCTTTCTAAGGGAGCGCCTTCTTGACCTCACGTTGGACAATGTCCTGCACGCTCACATTCTCGGTAGCTTGATCAGCAGCCCACGTCCACTTGCGACTCGCGGGCTTACCCTCGACACGAAAGGTGCTCGTGACGAGGAGGGCGGGTGCGTCGGTGACGGCGAAGCGCACGTCAAACTCCTCCTTCTCGGCGTCTCGGATCGAGTTGCCCTGGACGCTCTTGATCCATCGAAGTCCAGAGGCCGGAGGGGCAAGCATGGAGAGCATGTGCTGCGTGAGGACACGGGCCGTGACGGTCCCGAGATAGTCGGCGAGGGCGTCGGGGTCGGGATATCCGTCTTTGTAAGGGGGGCAGATGGACGTTAGGGGGGACGAGGGCGGGACGATGACGTGGTAGTATGTCGCAGTGACGGGGAAGAGGAACGTGCGGCCACGGACGGTAAAGGTGATGCTGGGGAGGAGGGTGAGCTTGATGTTGAAGTCGATGGGTCCGAGGGTGTTGCGGATCATGGTCTGGGAGGCCGAGAGCTGGTTAGGCCCTCGAGAGGAGGCGTCCGAGTCGGGGATGGAATACTTGGGGGTGTTGAGGGTGAAGCCGGCGGGGAGGCCTGCGCGCTGGAGCGACTGGACGAGGGCGCCGATGTGCTTGGTCACTACCTGGACGTTGCGGATGTGCATGAGACGGGCGATGATGGGTCGGAGGAGGGCGTGGGTTTGCTGGCCTCGTGAGCGAGGGATATGAGGCGGCATTGGGCGTGTGCGCATGAGCTCGGTGTGTCTGTGGGCGTAGCTGAGGAGGATGTGAAGCGAGAGAGAGATGGTCTCGGCGATGCTGTTGTCCGGCAGACTGTCATCCGAGGCCGCCTGGGAGCCGAGCGGCACGAGCTCTACCGTGACCCTGGACTTTGAGGTGGGATCGATGTCGCATGTGAGGCGGGAGCCGTCGGGCTTGACATCGTAGGCAGCCAGGGTGCGAGCTTCGCGCGTGAGCTCATGCCAGAGCTCTTGGGAAAAGATTGTGTTTCGGGCTTCGAGGACACGCATCTCGAGGGGAGCGTCGTTGGTTGTCTGCGCGGGGAGAGCAGAGCGGCCGGTGACTTTGCCATCCTTTTCGTACGTCACGACGAGCCGTTCAGAGACGCCGCCTAGTCGGCCACAGTCGAGCTGGACTGCGCCGTCGTCGCCTCGCCGCATAGGCGCAAGGCCGTTGTTTCTGAACTCTGGCGCAGCTGTGGTAGCGGGTCAGTACTCTGGTAGGTAGGGGCATCTCTAGGAAATAGAAGCGGTATACCTTCTGAGAAGCCGAATCGAACACCAAGTGTATGTCGCTCCTGGGGAACCTTGGATATGGACCACCCGCTCTTTTGAACCGCCATGACCTCCTCCCAGTATTTCCCCTCGGCAGCAATCTCGCGCTGCAGAAACGTGCAAGCGGCCTCGGCGGCGTCCCGCGTCTTGTCGATCTCGAGGATGGTCCAACCCACGGCCACGTCCTCCTGGTCTTTGGCCCTGGCCGGCGCAACGGTGGGCTCGTCGAGCCTGTCGGCGCCCATGGTGCCGATGCCGACTATCTCGCGCAGGCCCTGCGACAACGTGACGCCGGCCTGTGTCGGGTTCTGCTTGGAGATGAGCAGGGAGAGGAAGTCGAGGGTGAGGAGGGCCGTGTTTCCTGCGACGCTGGGGCGAGGTTAGCTTGCGATGGCAGCTCTGGGAGGATGAACATACTCAATGTTCCTCAGCACCTCCAGGCGCACCTCTTGGGGATCTCTTGCGGCATCTTGCTCCCCTTCTTCATCCTCATCCTCGTCGTTTCCGGTCTCGGCCATGTCCACGTCCACGTCCTTGTCCTGGGTCTCTCCATTCGTCGCCTCTCGCGCGACAGCCTCATCACGCAGCTGGGTCTCGGAAAGAGCTCTGAAGCCGCCGGGCTCCGCGTTGACGCGTGCGATAAACTCGGCGATGTTCTTGGGTTTGCGGTCGGCGACTGGGTGCGGCCGCAGGGACAGCGGCTGGCCGTCGTCGCCTGGGGCCATGATGGGCCGATTCTTGGTCTTCTCTTTTGCTTGGAGACTTTGCTTTGGGTATGGAGATCGTCGCTAAGTGCGTATTCGTGGTAGATAGCTTCAATGGCTTGTACTTATGAATGCTGCTGTAGTAGTGGGGTTGATTAAAGGTCAAGTTGTTAATCTCTTAGCTACAGCTTAGATTGTGAAGAACATGACCGCGGGGCCGGCTGTGCTGGTGGATCCCGGGTAGCTCGCTTGACCTCCCTCGGAAGCCCCCCCTAAAGCTCCTTCAAAACTCCTCTAATAAAGCAGCTCACTATTATCTATCACTAAACTAAAACAACACAAGCCTATGCCATCTCAGCATTGACTCGGGTATTCAATATGGCGGACATAGCTTTTGGTTCCTCATTGGGCTTAGCGATGTGCCGCAAATTTGAGGATTGTATTCTTATCTTGTCTTAATCAAATCTATAAAAGCCGAGCCATTCTATCGTACGAAGACGCCAACCATACCATTTCGCCGTTGCAATGCTAAACACGGGATGAAAGACCAAACCTCCAGCTTAATCATCCTTTGTACTACTCTCGGCCCACGCTTGATTATCCTCCGGCCGCTTTGTAGCCCCTCGCTGCAGCATCCTCCATCTCCGAAGCCTCGACCGCGGGTTATCGCCCGACAAGGTGGGCATCAAGTCATCCTCGAGGATCGGCACCTCTCCCAAGGGGTCCAGCTGATCGATCATGTCCGAAATCTCGGTGGGCGGCGCCGTCTTGAAGACGGCCTGGACGTCGTTGTGAGGCGACAGAGCCGAGAACTGCCACTTGGAGTGCTTTCCGGAGGCGGCTCGCGACTGCATCCACACGCGGCGTCGCTCGACGAGGCTGATGAGTAGGAGAGTCGGGAAGTTGAGGATTCGGATGAGCGCGACGTTGATAATATGGAACACCCGAGCCGTGGTGACGAGCTTCAGCGGGAGCAGCGTGGCAAGGGCCATGATGTTGAAGGGGGGAGGATAGGCGAAGATGGAGTCGCTCTTGACGCCTTCAAAGGTCAGCACCGCGCGGCGGAACTGGATCTCGGCCGTCTCATCGGCGATGATCTTGGAGAAGGTGTTTGTGAGCATGGCGATGAGGATCGTAAGGAACAGCGTGTTGCCGAGAAACGCGAAGCCGATCATGAGCGCGGGACCAAGGATGATGTGGAAGCGCACCGACTCCTCGATGCCCTCACCGTCGAGACCGAACCAGATCCAGAGCATCCACTTGCCCACGACGTACCAGCTAAACTCCTCGTTTCCGTCGTTGCTGGCGCTGACGAGCCACTGGAGCGCGAGCAGGAAGCCAGTGAAGCACCACGTGGCCAGGAATGTCAGTACCGTAAAGTCCTTCATCATGGCGTGGAGAGAGATGAAGACAAGGTTGTTGGGTAGCAGGTTGAAGGCGACTCGAGTCAACATGACGGGCGCTGCGAGGCAAAGAATGGGCAACCCGTAGCCCGAGTGAAGCTGGTCGGCCAAGAAATCGTACAAACGAGCGAGGACATAGGTGCCAAATATGGAAGCAAAGGTCATGTCGAGGAAAGCCCACAGGTTCTGGGCATGGACTTCCCAGCCGTGCTCAATGATGGCGGCCATCTTCTCGAGAAGCCAGCCCGCCGTGTAGATGCAGAAAGCAAACTCCCACATGTTGAGCTCGGAATGCCGAGAAACCATGGTCATGACGTAGAGACCCAGGAGAATGAGAAAGTGAACAAGCTCGATGAGGCTCCTGTTGCGGGGGACGATGAGCCGGTGGTGGTTGAGGAGAGGCGCCTTTCGGGGGTCGTAAAGCGAGATGGGACGACGCTTGTAATGATCCGGGAGGATATCCATAAAAGACAAAGGCGTGTAGATGACCTGGCCGTTGTGGACAGCGTCGACGGCTCGCTGACAGGCCGCAGAGCTGATGAAGAACTTGCTCTCAGAGACGATAGCAAGCTCTAGAGCAGTCACCTTCTTCTCCTGACCACTCTGCTGCGAAACCCACTGCGGCTGGCGAGGTCGTCGCTCCATGTGCTCGGGAGCGCCCTGGAAGGGATCAAAGCCCTCGACGAGGAGGTGGGCGAGCAGGAGAAGACCCTGGGGCCCTGGGTTGTCCTCGTGGAAACGGCGGAGAACTCGACTTGCGAGCAGCTCGCACAAGATAGCGCGAGCTTGGTTGACGCTCTGATGGACCGTCTGGGACTGGTCCCGCAGAAATGAGACGCGGTTGGCTAGTAGACAATAAACTAGAGGCCGTGTTAGAACATGCTCTCGCGGATGAGAATCTCGAGAGTGAGCTCACCAACCGAGATGTCGTCTGGGTTGTAGAGCCGCTCGACCAAGGGCCTCACGACGAGGGCGTTCATCTTGGGATCTCTAAAGTGCTCCATGGTGTAAGGGTCATCTTTGGCAGCGAGTCAGTCGTCTATATCCTCCCGGAACCCAGACCAACCAGGCACTCACCGATACTCGCAAGCACTAGCCGGCGGACTCTACACTCAGGGAGAGTTAGCACACTGAGTCTTTGTCGGGGAGAGGCACGAGGAATTGGGGCGGATTCACCGATGAATCGTCATGTAAACGGGGAGCGTGGCCGTGGCCAAGTTTAGCGTCAACCTGTTTCCATCATCGAGGCATCCCTTGGCCTCTGCGTCCTCCTCAGCGGCGGCGAGGAAGGCATCGTCATCCTCATCGTCAGAGACGGGCCTGAGCCAGTCGTTGGAGCGCTCGGTGCTGTGCCGAACCATGGAGGGCAACCAAGGTGGACGGGCGAATGAATGGATATCTCCACTACCACTTGTATATCTTTTGGCGTTTAGTTTACGAGACTCTCCGCTTGTCTCTCCGTGTCAGATCCGAGACTCGTCCCAAGAACGTTGCAGAATTAATCAGGGGGTGAAAAGAAGAAGAAGGATGAAGAGACTACTCCGTACTGCGTTGTAGACAAAATCCCTTTATTAAATGTACGAGGTCCACAGAGAAGAATGGCAATGTAATTTAGCTTCACGCATTCGTGCCCCTGAGATTCGGAGCTTGCGGCAAGGCAACCAATCAGCGCTCCAGAAGCTCCAGAAGCCCCCAGATAGGCCCGCCAAAAGATGTGCGCGTCCACTGATTGTCGTGGACCCCGAAAGCATGGATTGACTCTGTGGTAAAAAGAGCTCAAAAGGACGGATAAGGTACGGTTGCTAGTGAGCTATTTCCAATGCATCACGACACGAATCTCGGTGTTTCAACATGCCAGACTCTTTGTCCTGGAGTCTCCGAGTCGCACTGCATGGCTGAAGCCGTAAGCTTTCGTTAGCAAGCACTCAATTTCCCAGGTGAAACTACCCCTGAAATGCCATTCGCAGCTCTCATCAATCGCTGATCGACAGCACTAAATCTAGGGTCCAGGGGAGAAAGCCTCCCGTCTGTCGCAGCGAACCATTTGCATACATAGTATGAAAGAGCTCTTTGATTGTCTGCTCAAGCGGAATTCGCCATGGTCAGACCGTGGCATTCAGGGCGCTATCGTGGAATGGTCTGGGCCTCCAACTGAACTCCTCTTGGGTTGTTGGGCTGGCGTGAGGACCCCTATCAAGTTGCTTAAGAAATCCACCGAAAAGAAGAGTTGTAATACTGACAAAACACCCAACTATCAGTTAGTTCTTATTCTCGAATCTTCAGATGCCTTGTGATGGGTTAGAGGTTGCCCATTCTCAGCCACACAAATAGTCTCGAGGCCCCCCATCCATGCGCATCACGCCTCGTTCACAGGTTTGAGACTGGAGGAGAGTAGCTCAATCTCTTGTCAAAGCAGTGAAAAGTCCAAAAGAATGTACGACATGTATCGATACAGTCGACTTGCACAGCACGCAACACGAATCGATTAGCAATGAGAATATACACACGTAAAACTTGTAAAATAAAGCTCAACAAAGGTTTGCCCCCTACATATCAGTTTCGGGCCGGATAAGGCCATCCATAATGCACCCACCTGGATCCTTCATGGCCGGCCTGACGCCGCTACTTTGCAAGATGTTGACTTAAGGTTTGGGGTCTCCGAGGCGTAGCACCAACGACAAGGGAGATTGTGTCCAAGCCGAGAACCAAGAAACTACTTGGGTAGTCGAGAGGCACGTGCATCTTGGCGGCCTTGGTTAATGGACGGCGGATGTGATAATAGACTGAAACCTAGGCGGCGGACCAGCTACTAGCCAACGTAGGGTCTGCACTGGTCTGAAAGGAGGTTAACCCGTGGTGTTGAAGCTATTCTGGCTGGACCTGGACCGGGGCATCGAGCAACATGAGCCGTCAAGGCATGCATGCACTGAGCCCTGTAGGGTAATGCCAGGTTGCGGTTACGGTGACATGCTGCCAGGGTTGTTGATCGTTCTTGGGGTGATACTTGGGAGACGAGGGGTTTATTAGCTTGTCCAAGACTCCAAGAGGGACGCCGTCAAGTAATTAACGTGAATAAGTCCACAACTGTTCGAGCCGTTCAGGGCGACGTTAACCTTCCGGCCCCCTCAATTTGACGGCACCTGACCAAAACAGAGGACAACCCAAGGTCTTGGCTACGAATCAGAGTCGTTGTCCAGACTAATAAAGGCTTGGCTCCCAGGCGTGGCGCTCGCTGAGTGTATACATCAAGGTAGAAAAAGTGATTGTGACAGTGGCAGTGTCAAGACAAACGTGGTGGTAGTACGTATAGAGTCGCAAACACATGCCACGCAACTTACGTGTTACATAGTATGACCTGCATCGCCTCGGCTAGATCAAACGAGCTGTCTCTTTGCCCAGAGTTCAGAGTCCGGGGGAGCAGCAGCGGTAGCGG
>JABEYC010000559.1:0-22558 GCA_013266195.1 Fusarium zealandicum | reverse complement strand
CCCCTCCCCAACAATTACTTATTCTTTTCAGCATCTTCATCCCTTGGTTCACTGTTCGAGAAGTTCCAGTGACAGTAGAGTTTGTACTTATCCCTTTACAAGTCCCCTCTCCTTACAACTACTAACGATGTTGACTCAGCCATCCCCTAAAGTTGCGATTATTCGCTTCGATCGCGGCATCCAGCAAGGACTTTCCGGTAGGATAAGTCGCACCGCCGTCATGGAGTATCACGCCTTCGGCATCGTCAGCAAGGGTCCCAAGGCCTCATGTCATTACATGCTTTGTGGTGTCCAAGGAGACTTCACCAGAGAACTCGTCTCCAACCCCCCAAAGACAATGTGGACAAGAGAGATGAAGTTTGGTAAGCTCGTGTTTGTTTTCATGCACTGATCCATTACTAACAATTTGTTAGCCGGGATTGGACATACTTCGCTCATGTATAAAAGAGGCATTCGTGTCTGCACAGGCACTGGTATTGGAGCCGCGCTCTCTACCTGTATCCAAAATCCAAACTGGTAAAGTCTGCCGACAATTACATCCTTTCGCCCAAAGCTGACCTTTACTCACAAGGTTTCTCATCTGGATTGGGTCTGACCAAGAACGAACCTTTGGACCAACAATATCCAGCCTCATTCATGAGAATATCGAGCCGGAAAGGATGATCCTCTGGGACACGAAAAAGAAGGGCAGACGACCTGATACCATGCAAATTATTAGAGAAACTTGGAGACGCTTTGAAGCTGAAGTCGTCTTTATTACTACCAATAAACAGGGCAACCACGAGCTCATGGAAGGTTGTCTTACAGGTATGTTGTCTAGAATCAATACTCATGTCTGCATTATTAACATTCTCTAGCTGGTATACCCGCCTTTGGCACTCTATGGGACTTTTAGATAGACATAGATCATCGTGGTCTGGCGCATGGCAGGTACCAGACGACCTGCATTCCGCATCCAACACTTGTTGTTGAGATGTGCAATAATATTAATTTCCATGCCAAGGACCATATGCATGCAATCGTGCTTCTCCCTTGTATGTTCTTACTAGCGACGTCAATCGAGACCGCCTCCTTGCACAGCATTGGCTCTACATCTAGTGCTTCCACCAAGCTTCACAATGCCTCCTGGCCGGCAAAAGGGAGAAAAGAAATGCGAACTGCCATCCTATGGCATTTTCCAGCCTTTGCAAGCATCGTGGGCAGGATCTGATGGGTTCAGCCTTCGCAGGTATTGTCGCCAACCTCTGTCTCAGATCTAGCTCGCACGATCCGCTATGGACATGACACTGCCCTTTTCACCCTTGTGATCGATTTCCATTCAACATTCCCTCTTTGTCCCATTCATCACTTCTAAGTCGTGGCTGGGATGAAAATCTGCATGTTTTTCCCTTGTTGTCCATGAAGCCGGTTGGCATGTCGTTCTAGACCCTGCCTACAATGGCCACGTTCTGGCTTGCAATACATTGCATCAACGCCGCTAGGGAACCCAAAATCGTCTCTAGTCCCAGACATAACCTGTGCACTTGACTCGCGTGATCAAGACGATATGGATGATACAAGGCCTATAAGGACTGATAGACAGACGCGTTGATTGCCGGCTTCTCATCACGCTTCCTCGCAACTCAAATTGACCACGGGCTAAACAATCTACCCTCGGAAAGGTATTTCTTGTTCTTAAACGCCGGAATTGTCTCTACCTTATCTTTGCAAGAATGAAGCCTTTTGGCGTTTTCACCACAGCCTTGGCCCTGGCTGGCCTAACCCAATCGCACATGGAGATGACTTATCCTCCCCCTTTCAAGAGCAAATACAACCCCTATTCAGGATGGGACATCGACTACAGCATGACTTCTCCCCTTGCGGGTGACGGAAGCGACTTTCCCTGCAAAGGCTACCAATCCCTCATGGGCACTGCGGCTGGTGCACCCACCGTGACTTGGAATGCTGGTCAAGAGTTCAACATGACCATCGCCGGCGGAGCACCTCACGGCGGTGGCAGCTGCCAGGCTTCTCTGTCCTTTGACAGGGCCAGGACGTGGACAGTCATCAAGTCCTACATCGGCAACTGTCCTCTTGCGCCTTCATCCTCCTTCAGGTTCACTTTGCCAGTCGACACACCTGCCGGCGTTGCTCTCTTTGCTTGGACTTGGTTCAACAAGATTGGCAACCGCGAGATGTACATGAACTGCGCTGCCATTACCGTCAATGCCGGAAGAGGAACGCCCTCGACACCTCTGAGCATGCGCCCTGCCATGTTTGCCGCCAATGTTGGAAACGGCTGTGGAACGACCGAGATGACGGACCTCATGTTTCCCAACCCCGGACCTGATGTCGATTCCATGTCTTCCAACACGAGGCCGCCGGTTGGCCAATGTCCTGCTGGCCCTGGAGCTCAGATTACAACCAGTACCAAGCCGATTGTGGTTTCAACTACCAAGACCACGTCTACCAAGCAGACTACGACGACAAAGAAGACAACTTCATCAACGACACAAGCTCCGGCAAACCCTACCACAAAGTACGTCAATACCTGAATATGGCGCACGTGAATGCTCTAACGTGAATGACTATAGGCCTGGCGGTGTGTTTATCACTGTTCCGACATCATCAATCAAGACAACTCTCAAGCCCACCACGACTCTCAAGACGACATCCAAGCCAACGCCTACCGGGGCCGTTACTGGCGTGATTGCTCCCGGCACGCCATGCAGCCCAGAGGGATATTGGAACTGTCATAGGGAGGCTAAGTCTTTCCAGCGATGCGCCTCTGGTACCTGGTCGGTTGTTATGTCTGTCGCGCCGGGCACCAAGTGCAGGCCAGGACAGAGTATGGAATTTGTTGTTGAGTTTGCATGATTACTGTCAATTGGAGGCCAGGTTTGCAGATATTTTGGTAGTTCTCTTGTGTTTTGGAAATATCTACGAATGATGTTCCGTATAACTTTCTGCGTCTCGGTCGTCGAGGACTAGATTATATGAGTCTGTGGGTAAATAGACCCAAGGCTCTTGAGCATGCATAAAAAGCCAATTCCACGTGGCCTTGGAGGTTGCTACTGGTACACGTGATGGAATTAGACTTCCATCCTCTAGCTGTTAAGGACTCCTAGAAAATTCGGCAGATTTATATACCCAGGATCTTCATTGAAGCACGACGGTTGAGCGGAAATGGAAGCAATCATCAAATATAGCTCGTGTTATTTGCGCATTTTGATACAGCTGATAGCTAGACCCCTTCCTAGACACGACTCTGTAGCTTGACATAAATCTCATTTGGGTTCCGGGTTAAAGCGAAGAACTCTGTCGGCTTTGATAAAGCCTTGGGCAACGACAGGAAATCAAACTTCCAAATCACAAGGGTAAAGAAGATCTTCATCTCAAGGTACGCCAGCCTCTTGCCAAAACAGCTTCTCGGGCCTATTCCGAATCCCTGAATCGGAAACAGATTGGCATCAAACACTGTCTCCTCGGTGCCATCTGCGCTCTTTTCTGTTCGGAGCCATCTCTCGGGGTAGAAGGCTCCTATGTCGGACTCATCGACGACAGGACGCTTCCTTCTGCGTGATGCGGCCCATTCACTCTGCCGGGCCTCATCAAAGGGTATAGTAGGTGTCAAGACGCTGGGCCCGTTGGCGAGGAACACGACTGTTGTACCCTTGGGGATATGTGCGCCTAGGATCTGCGTGTCCTTATGGGGCTCGCGGATGCATATGGCTATTGGGCGTGCGCAACGGAGGGTTTCTTCCACTACGGCATCAAGATATGGGATCCGTGTGTGGACAATCTCGCTGAGGGTAGGAAGTCGCTTCTCAGCTTTGGCCTGGTGATAAGCTTGATCAAGAGCCTCGCGTAGGCGGGTTTGTACGCGTTGGTCGTTGCTGAGATAGCTTATTCCCCATCGCAGTGCCGAAGATGTTGTCTCGTGGCCGCCAATCAGGTATATCATGAGCTAGATGTATATCACCTTAGTATATTCTCATCAAGCACTTCTGTGTAGCTTTGACTAACCTCGCCCGTGATTGTCTGCGAGTAGAACTGCGGCTTTCTACCTTCCTTCTCTGCCATAATCTCCTCCCGGGCGAGGACCTGATCTACGGCACATCTTTGAGGCTGGCCGGAACTTCGCCGTTTGATGCCGTTGGCGATCTCGCGGGTTTGCAGACGCTTGGCGAGACGAAGGGCGTTCCTCATGGTGGGTGAGAGATGACGATAGAGAAAATGATATAGCTCTGGCGCAGACGACGTCATACATTTGGTCACGCTGGCTGATAGCACGGTAAACGCCTCAAGCTCTTCTTCAAGAACTGCCTCCTTGAATAGAAACTCGTCTTCGGGCCCACCGGTTGCATTCGTTGGACTGTCATGGTCAACATCGAGTGCCTCCATCTCCCGTACCAGCTGGGTTTGGCCAGGCTCGATGCCAAACGAAACGCATACGATAATGTCGAGGGCGGCATGGTGTATCTCACGAGATGCAGCGAAAGGGCGTCCTTTGGATAGCTTGGCTTTGCGGTCCCATAGCTCAAGAAGTCGCTCAAACTTGTCGTAAATCTCTGGAGCAGAGACCTGGACGGCTGTTAGTTGAACGAGCGTACATGATATGGGTTTCGAGGTCTTGAGACAAAAGGACATGGTTGAATGCCTACCTCTGTGAGAAATGAAGGCGTCATCAAGTCACGGACGAGTTCCTTGTTCTTACGGAACTGCGGATTGCTGGTCTTGAGTGTGAGGTGCGCCGACGGAACAACACCCCAGAAGACGCTAATAGTCGCGTCTGCCCGGTCAAACTCTTTCACACGGCGGATGCAGATCTCGGCCACTTCGTGGTGGTCAGCGACCACGACCCAGGGTTTTGAAAAGGGGCGTACAAAGGCCTGGAATAGGGGCGACTGATGTTTGGTTGGCTGGAGAGCAAGCCAATTCGACATGCTGCCCGAGGCCTGGATGTCGGGAAGGTCACCGAGTATTCGTTTGGAGGCTTCTTGATTATACGGGATGAAGTCCAATGGGCGAGGGTAGAGCGCATTGCGGAACGTGTACGCGATAGCTAGGAGGAGAATAGTTCCTCCCAGCAGCTGCACGAGCAGCAAGTTGACGCTATCCAGCGACAACATGGTCCTGGGCATGGCGGTCACGTAAGGCATACTGCACAGTCGTAGTGAACGGAAGAGGGCTGGGTCAACGTGAGGCCTGTAGATGAAAGATCAACTATTCCACCAGCTTGCTGTGATGGGAAAAGCGGGAGGTTGCAGCAGTTAAAAGAACTATCCCGTGACACGGAGCATACCTAAAAGCAAGTAACCCTCCAATATCTTGCTTACGACGTTGTTATGCACTATTGGCCAATGAAGATACCAGACTTCTCGACGGGAGGTTCAACAATTCCGACCGACCAATAGGTTATTAGCCGGGGGTTCTGAGGCTGACCGTAAGCTGACGCTTTTTAGCGCTCTCGGCAGTTTTATCAGGCCGGCTCTTTATAGCCTACTACGTTACGTTGGTGATTTGTTTTCTCTAGCTAATGGGCGGGTTAACAGTCTCGATATAATAAGCGCTAGTTTATAATAGACATCATGGCCGCCTGATGTATATGGTTTGATTGAGAAACAATACATGAACTGAGGGGTCGCTCAAGTTCACTTTGCTAGATTTATCAAGTATAGCTTAGAGAATGTCGAGTGTTTTGTAATGAGTAAAGTAACCGATTATAGCAGAGGGCATCGATCCCGGGTAGCTCACTAGCCTCTTCCGGATAGATGACGTCGGTCCGGGGAATTTTAGATATGGCTCCACTCTGTGCCTTTTATTAATTTCCCCCATGGGTCACTCCACAAACTCTTGGGACCCCTTAGAATCCTGCCGGCATCCGGCAACGTAGACTTGGATCTTTTGCCTCTTTGTCAATCTGACGCTCAGGTTCAGGTTCAGGTTCAGGTTCAGGCTCAGCAGTACAGGATGGCAGCCGTCGCCATACCTCAGCATCCACGCCCAGGCTCGGTCTCGTCCGTGGACAGGCTCTTTGAGCTGGTCGACGGGCTCGACGATAGCCAGATACACTCGCTACTCGAGGACTTCAACAACACGGTACCAAGCAATGTCCTCGTCTCTCACGGAGTCGACATGTTCGAACGCCCAGGGCAGCCGAAGCCCACACCCGCACCCGCACCCTCCCGTGTGTCCTCGATTCGACGAGCCGCCTACAAGCTCCCACGACTCTTGACGCGTTTGCCGAGCAAGAGACAGTCTTCGGCTCCAGACCTGCGATCGCGTCCCAAGACGGGAGTACCTCCCGCTCCCAAGCACTACAGGAGAATCAGTCGGCCCGTGTTGCCGACGCTCGCCAGCGGCCCCGACTTCAACGCCATGTTGTTGTCGGCGTATCTCGCGCCTGTCCCGCCGCAGTCCACGTCCCAGACTTCATCACCCTCCTCGACGAGATCCATATCTTCCAGCTCCACAATGAGCTTCGAGGCAGAAGATGCTGACGTGGATTCATTAGCACCATTGGTGTTTGGTAGACCCCAGCGACAAACACGCGAGATGGGTGATATATTCGAGGTGCTGGGCTTCTGATCAGCCTGGGCAGCATAAAGCAACAACTGCTTTGCCCATGACGTTGATACTGCTCTCTATGTTGCCGGCGGTGTTGATAGAGTAGCTCATGGATCAACCAGGTTGAGCGATTGGGCCTAGCAAGGGAGCCACGAGGCCTGGTCCACGACCGAACTTTTCACTCGGCCATTGCGGCCTCCCAAGGCGTTGTCTTTGGCTTTTTTTCTGTCATGACAAAGAGCATTCCTTAGATTGCATGGAATGCTCGGTCTCTGTTCGTGCCTGGTAGCGGGCTTCGGCCGAAAGCACGTCAGCCACCTTGCTCTGTACTAAGAACATGCTCGCATGCTTTGTGATATTAGCTGGGCGTTGTACTTCTATCTGTTTCTATTGGTGGCGTTTTGGGTCCTGGTGTGATCACTGGACTTTTACCACAGGCTTTATAGTCAAAAGAATATTTCCTTTGTGCCACGCGTAGTAATTAAACCCAGTAGTGTTGAAACTCGACATGTTGTAATGCGCAGTGAATAGGGGTCCTTTTTTATTTGTTGCAGCCTCGTTGCATTTGGCCTCGATACCGGACGTGCCGAGCAACCAGCAACAACAGTCAACAGCAACAATAACCAACATCAGCCGACGTAATAGAGCGCCTGGTCTCCAAATAGCTCGGTCTGGAAGAAAAGGCCAAGAGATTGCATCAAGTCATCCACGAATTAGATGAATGCACTGAATGCAGTCCTGATGCATCAAGCCTGAGTCTATCCTGCATTTCAGCTGGGAAGGCTACTATCAGGCAGATGTGTTAGACTGAGTGAAAGAGTTGGAATCGACTCTTTCGGACGGAGTAGGGGGTTTCGTTTAGCTCTGATGGCACGTACTTTTGCTGTCTTTTCAGTTTGTTTGTCAAAGTCACGTGGGCAGCCAAGGTCGAGCTGAAGCCGTCACAGCCCCGCACTTTACACCCGACAGGCTGAGTCACGGTGTTTACCCGCTGTATGCAAACCACGATGCAGTACGTGATACAATACCGAAAGCTAACTGCAGAACAAACTATTAGTTAATACAAGTATATGTGCATACGAGAAGCCCGCTGTAAATGATTAATGCCATCACACGACACCAATCTAAACATCAACCCCATCCGGCTGAACCGGCACTAACCGCAGGGACCCTTTCGCTTACCCGTCCGTACACGAGTCCTGAGTATCTTTTAGTATTATAAATCTTTTGGTATAGATCTTCCGAGACTTGGAAATAAAGCTCTCTTCGGGTACAACCAGAGCATTTTCTGAGCCGGGTGCTGAGAAGTAGTACCTCCCGGAGCCGTCACTCACAACCCTGTTGCGCCAGGAAAACATTGACAGCCTTTCATAACATACGGTCCGAGACTTTCTTATGGCAGCAAAAAAGACTAATATTAGGCAGCCTTTATGTTAGGAAATAACGCCGAATGCGTGAAAGAAACCGTGCTATTTGCCATTGTGAATGGAACTTTGATACAAGTCCACACTCAGATTGTGGCGTCTTGTTCACCCTGGATAACTCTCATCAACCACCTGTCACGTTTCAGGGCCTAATAATACTGAATACCCAGGAGGTGCCCAGACTCGACAACATCAACTTTAGTAAAGTTCAGTCGATACGACTCACTCCAACTGCAGCCGTGCTCAATCTTGATGATGCCTGCACGCCGTGAAGCTGCCGTGCCGGCCCCATATTGACGGCGTGGGTTCTAGAGGCTCGTAGAGCATTCATGGTGCTCTTCTAGCTGTGTTCAACGGTTCTGGAACAACAGGCGCCGGCGAGGATTCGAGTGTTCTGCCGTGGGTATGGTATATGCAGAAAAGCTCACAAGCCCAAATCTCTTGGAGCCTCCTCTGCCCTAGAGCGAGAGTTCCCTAGCTAGAGATATGTGATGGCCTACGTGGGCGTAACTTAGAATGAGGCTTAGGCTTCTACCTTGATGCTCAAAAACTTCTCCTTTCGTGTGTGATTGCGCTATTCGTTTCCACCTGATTATGCTGTGCGTCCCCATAATGTGGCTGGATGTTTGTTTGATGCAGGTCCATTTGTTATGTCGAAGAAGCCCGTCTCTCTGAACCGACCCCGATTTCATTGATCGCCAGAGCTTCAAGATTGCGCTTGCTTCCTGTTGATATTGTCAAGTAAATACCCGACACCGGCAAGGCTAATGCGTATGCAGCTTATCAAGGTGAGCCGCATCGTCGCCATAGCACCTTGTTTTGTTTTGATTTCCATGTTCGATCCTATATTTCCTCCCACTTATATACGGATCAGTTTAGCGGCTTTGGACTGTTTTCTGAAACTCCCACCAATACATAGCGGTACTGACACGTACTTAGTTTCACACCTCAACCAACCGTTTATTGGCACCATGGTTCAAAAGTCGCTTCTAGTGCAGGCCCTCCTGTTTCTCGGCACGAATGCGTGTAATGGCGGCGGTGGCCATGCTGTCACATACTCGTTGAAGAAGATGTATGATGCCAGCAACTTCCTCGACTCGTTTAACTTTAGAGATGTATGGTCACTCTATCAAACCGGTCGAGGGACAACTCCAAGCTAACATACTATATATGGCGTGCGTACTACGATTCTATTAACCCTGACTACGGCGGCGATCCAACCGGTGGATTCGTCAACTATATGAGCCAAAAGGACGCCTTGGCCTCTGGTATCGTCAACACCAAGAACGGAAAGGTCTACCTTGGTGTAGACTCTAATAAGCGGGCGATCCTTCTCGACTCTAGCACGACTAGGCACGGGCGAGATAGCGTCCGTCTCGAGTCAAAAGAGACGTGGGATTCGGGTATCTTGATTGCAGATATCGAGCATATGCCCGGAACTGCCTGCGGTATATGGCCTTCTTAGTAAGTCCAAGTCTTCATATCTGGGAACCGTTATTGACTTTGCTTATAGTTGGCTGTATAAATTTGATGAAGACTTAGTTGGTGAGATAGATATCATTGAGGGAATCAATCTTCAGGATGCCAATGTCGTGTCTCTCCACACCTGCGGCGCCTGCTCATTCTCTAACATCGGAGGTATCGATGGTCGATCCAACTGCAACAACGGCGGCACCGTCTCCCAGCAGTGCGAGGACGGCACCAACCTGTGAGCCTCCTTGGGACCTAGAAGATATTCTGGGAACGCGAGAGACTGACTACTTGTTAGCGATGGATGCGGCAACACAGTGAGCACGGGCTCCTACGGTGAGACCTCAAATAGCAAGCAAGGCGGCGTCTTGGTCACATGGATCGCCACGGATGCAGTCAAGCTCTACTGGTGGCCCCGTGCCAAGATCCCAGCCGACATCACGAGCGGCAAGCCCAGTCCCAGCAGCTGGGGAACCCATGCGTCGCAGTTTGTTGGTTTGTTGGTGGTAGCAACTGTGATGTTGGAAAGTATTTTAAGAACAGACTATTGTAATGCCTCTTTGTCGGCGAGACCCAGGCAGAATCACTGCGCTAATGATGGCGGCGAGCAGATCTTCAACACTGCCTTTTGCGGATCCAATATCGATCATGACACGTGGAACGGCGATTGCAAAGCGACCACGGGAGCTGAAACATGCGATGACTACGTCACTAATAGCCCGGCCGCTTTCAACGAGACGTTCTGGTCGATCAACTCGGTCAAGCTGTATCAATAGTTTTGACCACAGCACGATTGCTTTACGCAGTGAATGGATCATATGGACGATAATCACTAGTAGATCAATTGAGAAATACTATAATATTACTATACTATTACTCCTTGCATTGTAGGAGGGGATCTACTGTCTACCGATAATGAATCAGATGAAGTGTGGTTGAAGAAGTATGTTTGAGCTCAGTTGTTGGACTGCCCAGCCAGAATAGGATCGGGGCCACCATTGATCTGGTCCATAGACAGAACACAAGTACCGCCCTGTAGGCTGGTATCGACTGACGTCCCCAGACCTTGGCTCTGTCTGTTTAATGAAGTGTATATAGAGCAGATGCCATATAATAAAGTGCTATTATAATGCCTAAGGATCTGCGACCTTTACACCAACCCCTGAACCAACTACAACCCTATTGACCTGCTTGCTTCGCTTGACAGGCTTTGGATCATTGAAAATCTCCTCAACCTCCTCCAGGGAACGTCCTTTGGTCTCAACAGTGACAAAGTACATGAGTACCCAGTGGATTACATGAAGGACGAGGAAAATAGTATACGTCTTCCATCCAATATCGTGAAGCGCAATGGGGGTGGCATACAGGTTGATGAAGCTCGCAATCGCAGCGACGAACTTGTCAGCCGCAATACCTCGGGCTCGGATATCAGTATTGAGAATTTCGGCAGGGTATAGAGCCTGTAGTGGCGTCCAGCAAAAGGAAATGACAATTCCGTACAGGAACATCATGGCAATAAAGGCGTAGCCGGATGCTTTGTCGATGTTGCCGTTGGCCAGCCCGGCGAGAACGTTGATGGGAATATAGATCAACCCAGTGAGGAAGACTCCCCAGAGTAGAAGAGGCCGACGGCCAGCTTTGTCGACGAAAAAGGCGCCGACTAGTCCACCAGAGAAAGAAAAGACGGTGTTTAGTGCGTTGATGAGCAGCTGCTGGGAGGACGACGTGATGCCTACTGTCTCGAGTATGGTGGGTAGATAGTAAGAGATGATTCCACCACCGGTGAACTGATTAAACACGGTGACCAAGAAGAGAATCCACATCCGGTAGCGGTTGGCACGCGTCTTGACAAGGACTTTGTAGTCCCACCACTTGCCGTTGGTCAGCTCCGCCTCGGCTTCCAGTGAGTTCTTGATCTCGAGGCATTCAAGGTGCACCAGGGCAGAGTCTGGGTTCCCATTTCCATGGTATTTGACCAGGATCTGCGTTGCGAGGTCTCCTTTGTTCTTGGCAAACAGCCAACGGGGGCTTTCGGGAAGAAACCAGACGGTAGAGACGATGACAACTGCAGGGACGGCTTGGATGATGTATGGGATACGCCATGACCAGTTGCTTTGGATGTTGGCTGTTCCGTAACAGCCCCAGCTTGCAGCTGTGCTTTGTCAGTTCTGTCTTGGTAGACTAGGTTCATGTCACTCTTGACAGGACGAAGCACATGGAGTGACTTACCAAGGGATCCGATGTACCAGCCCAGTACATTGTAGAGGCCACCAGCAAGACCCCTCCACGTCGGATACGCCATCTCGACGATGTACGTTGGGGCGGCCGTAGTGCACATGGGCACACCAATGCCGACAATATATCGCCCGGCAATAAAGGCACGGAGGGGGTGGGCAGTTGCCTGCACGATGGAACCGATGATGATAAAGACAGAGCCGGAAATCATGCCTGCTCTCCTGCCAAAGGTATCGACGATGAAGCCAGCAAAGAAACTGCCAGTGATTTGGCCGGCAGTATAAATGGCCATGACGAGGCCAATGGTCGACCCAGTCTTGCCCACGCCAAAGTAGTCATGCCACTGCTGCATGGCGTTGATTGAGCTCATGATACTACCATCGTAGCCGTTCATGCAACCGTCTAAGAGACAAGAGTCGGTAGTTGTAATTGGGATCTTGGAGGGGAAGCAGCCTGAGACTTACTCAGGGTCGCAAAGAGCATGAAGCTGTAAAGCGTGAGTTGGGAACGGCACCGGTAGTTTGGCTTGTCTTTTGCAATGGCATCGGTAAGCGCGATGGACTGAACGTTGAATTCCTTGACGTTTCCAGGCAATGGTTCATCCAAGTGCTCCGCGTGCATTGCATCTCGCTGGGACTCTTTCGGGGCCATGATGAAGTCGGTGGAAAAGACCAAAGAACGGAGAGTTTGCCCAAACTCCACATGCACCGAGGTTCGCGGACACTGTCAGGATTGAAACAGTACAGAATATATACATCAACACGACTCGTACTTGCCCAGGTCATGTATGTGTTCCCTTTGTGGAATATCTGCTGTCGATCGTCGGGTAAAACGACAACAAGATGCCCGCTCTTGGATGGACCCCGCAGCCTGGGGTAACAGTTTAGAGATGCAGTGGTGGGTGCTCGGCAAAGGTAGCAAATACTCCTATTGGGGGCAATACAGATTGAGTGTTTGTCCTTGGAAGTTAATATTGGCCATGTCAGTTCACATGTTAGCTCAGCTGCCGAGGCGAATACCGGATATCTAATGTGACGTATGTAGGTTTCTTCATGGAGGTCACTTTGGACATTTTATACGTCGAACTATATTCCTAGTACGTGAGAGATGTTATAATCTATATTCTTTTCTTTATTTCCCCGCTCAAGTCCGGGACTCTGCCCTCTCTTACCGGCTAAGTATTTGCATGATGCGGTTGGTTTTGAGTGCAACCCTGGCCTCACACCATCAAGCGCAATTAGCCTCTAATCCCGTGCCTGCAGGTTGACGGCGTCATTACTAACCAACTAGAAAGTATCTGAGCCTCGGCTGTTTACCCGGCTCCATTTATTTCAGAATAAGGGTGTTACATCCCAGCTTTACCCTTTGGCCTTGAACCAACACGGCACGGTCACGTTGCTTACAATCAGATGACTTGACAGTTGGATGGAAATCTTTTGCTTAACCGATGGATAAAAGCATTCCAGTGCAGGGTAGATTAGCAAGGACCAGGTCGTATCTTGGTACCTGTGTGTGTCCTCGGCATTAACTGTCTCGAAGTTGGCTCTTCTGGTCCTCGGCTAGCTTTCTGTTGGCCTAAAGGTACCCCAGATATACCCAAGTCGCGATCGATTAGCCTCTATCATTAGCAGATCCCGACTCGCTGAGGGATATCCTTCGTTTGCTATGCTGCCATGGCTATCCATTACAAGTTGTGCTATTAATTGAAAATGCCCGAAAGAACCGACATTTACGTTTGGCATGTCGATCTTGATTCGGTTGAGACTGGACCTGCTCAAAATATTCAAACCAAGAACAAACAGCCCCCGTCTTTCATAGTCGTTCTCTTGGCTTTGCTGTTCAAGTCACAGTGTTCTTTGTTCTTGTTGCAGCAACAGCCTCTTTGATAGAGGCGACGCGCATAGTTGTTCAAGTCAGGCCGTGATTCTATCCTTGCAATTCACACAGAACAGTTTCTTTTCATTGTCATGACATGAGTCTTGTTCAGCACGAAAATGACATTGCAAGAAACATACAGGTCAATGCTGAGAACAACTCACACCCTTGTGCATGGGTCAAAGAAGACTTTACGAGAACTCTCGAGCATAGTATAGCTGCCCAGTGCTGTATCAGTCGTCCGCCGTCGTTTATAATCAAGATATAAAGGCGCGTCCGTGAAGTTACGTCTATCTCATCACAAGTCACATCGACTCTTTCTCTCAACCCACCACACGCAACTCGCAACGCACGCTCAACGACTCGCACACATTTCGCACAATCCAACCGCAATATTTTATACTCTCCCATCACTTGCTTCTCCTCATTCTCAGTATGTCTGACCAAGCGCACCGAGCCAGTGCTCAAGCCAGCGATGCCTTTACCAGGGTAGACAAAGGCAAGGTGTCATGGATTCCAACCATTTCGGCTCTTTTGGAGATCTTGGAAATCTTTGAAAACAACCAAGCGGTCTCAGAATTCGAAGGGGCTCAGGAAGCTGAAGTCGATGGTTATGCAAACTGCCCCAGGGGCAAAGACCACGTTCTGCCTCAGTCTGGTATACAGCCTGAGCAAGATGGTCCAGGAGAGCCTCAAAAGCTTGGTGAGATTGCCCAAGGCATCCGTCTGCTAGAAGAGGTTGATCCCGGACTGTACCGGCTCAAATACCTCGCTGAACTTGAACCCGCACAACCCGACGACGAAGACTGGCCCAAGGAGTGGGACGAGGAGGGGGGTTTCAAGAGATGGCTCGAGGCTGAAGGTCTCCAGATGTTCAGAGACCTTCCACAGGATATCATCCAGAAGGCGGAGGCTCTTCGCCAAGCAGATCAGGAGGGAGCTTCCAAGCCTCGCGAGTAGAGCGATAAGGGTACGCCGAAGAAGACTTATGCAGCTTAAAAGGCAAGGCTTCTTCTTCTTAAGTGAAGAAGGGATACAAGCTAGGAAAGATAGGTTCTAGTCGAGATTCATAGGAGCAGGAGCACGGGGTTTCTTTTTTTCGTAAACATTTGGCCTAGGTATTTTTAAAATGAGTGAGCTGCCTGTCGTCATTTAACTATGTCTGAATATTGAGCAGATTCCAAATGAAATATAGAGACTGAGTTTTTATTTCCTATCTTAAAGCGAAAAGAATCACAAGCATTATTATTAGTATAAAGGCCTAACAGTAAAGAAAGCTTCTTATAATAGATAATATAACTACAAGAACAACCTAATAGAAACTAAATAGCTTCACCTATGTATCTTTTAAATAATTGTTTACTAGTCCTGTATAGTTATTAATTTACTTGCTTTAGGTTTTAAGTAGATAAATTTAATCACATATGCATATCTATACTTTGAGCAGTAGTAATGCTTGTGGGGCCCCCCTTTCCTATAGGTAATTAATTGTAGATCATGGTCAAACACATGGCTGATAGTAAGTACTTTTATAATAGCCGCTATATAGAGCAGCTTTAAGTATTCTTGATCTAACTAAATCCTCCTGTGTGAATAGGAGGCGCCACGAGCCTTGCTGCTGCCTAAATGATAGACCTATTACTACTAAAGTCTATTAACTCTAGGTACCAACGCCTTCATTAACTCTATCACTGATAATCTTTAGCCTTTTTCATATAACTCTAATAATCTTTCTCTTACTTTCCCTAGCGGCTAGCACACGTGGCAGGAGGTACCATCCTAAACACGAGAGGGAGGGCCGGATTTAAATAATTAGGATAATCCTAAAAGTTAACTATAGAAGGTAGCCCTCCTTAGGTATTTATCTTATTTAGACATACGTTCTTGTGCTCGCTTGCTGTCAAGCCAAATTAAGGAGCCCCTTTTAATCAAGACACCACACAAATGATGACCGGGTGCAGGTAAGACTGAGTTGTAAATCTGGGCTTAGCTAAAGTATTATACCTGATTGTGCAATATATGGTTCTCTCATCTATCCGCAGTAGTAGTAACTTGGTCCTCATTCACCACGCAGCTTCTGAAAACAGGAATGCTGAAGGGTAGCGATTTGTCAATATCATGAAGAGGACGTTTATAGAAGACAGGCACTCATTAACCTTGATATTCCACTCTTTCCTAGTTTTTGAAAGTAGTAGTAACAAACGAACTACAGCCCGGAGCCGCCGTTTCCGATCTTGCGACGAAAAGGGTAGCAGCCGCGATTATGTAAGAGTAACAGCAGGTTAAACCTTGTATTGGCAACTACTCTGAAATAAAAGAATTTCTTGACCATGAAATCTCAGTGCCTACAGTCTGGGTTTCAGGTAAACGTTCAAAGGGCCCTTTTGCCATAGGATATACACCTCGGCCTCGTCCTGCCACCCTCGGCTATCCTCGTCCAGGGTAATATCGAATTTCCACACGAGTCGAGAGAGAATCATGCGCATCTCGGAATATGCAAGACTGAAAATGAGTCAACAAGAGTTCCCGCCGGGTTGTGGGCAAGACTTACTTCTTTCCGATGCAGTTACGCGGACCGGTAGAGAAGGGCTGGAAAGCTTCCTTCTTATCGTCCACAAAGCGCGGATCGCCAAGCCACCTCTCGGGGATAAAGGAATCGGGCAAGGCAAAGTGATCCGGGTTATGGTAGACAGCCCAATGGTAGATCTCGGCAACAGTCTGTAATAGATTGGTCAGAAAGAAGAGCTGCGGGTGAAGTGTACAGGCTTTGCTTACTCCTCCAGGAACATACTGCCCGAGAATCACATCACCGCCAGGGGCGATGCGGCGCGGTGAGCCGCTTGGCACAGGGGGGAAGATGCGGAGGCCCTCGTCCAAGACAGCGAGAAGATAGGGCAGTTTCCCGACACCGAGGAGGTCGATCTCGTCCTCGGTAGCGAACGCCGAGCGCACTTCGTTGGTCAGCTTGGCCAGGACGTCCGGGTGCGTTGCGAGGCAGAAGACGACGGCCGAGAGAATCGTGGCAGTCGTCTCGGACCCTGCCATGATCAGAATCGCCGCGTTGGCCGCAAGTTCATCCAGGGTGATTTCCTGCTATATCTGGGTTAATATCACGCCAGGTCTCATGGGTTTGTTGACTTACTCCTCCCCGCGTGTCCTTGCGCATCATTGAATCCATAAAGTCCGGACGTTCCGTCACCATAGACAGTCTCTTGCGGACCTTTTCCTTGGACAGCTCCTTGTGTTCCAAGAACTTGGTTTTCACTTCCTTTGGCACCAAGTGCATCAGGATCTTCTGAAGAAAGGCGTAACGTCTCATGTTGGACGCCCATGTCGCGCTCTTTACGCTGGCAAAGATGAGCTCTACCCACGGGTGATAATCGGTGTTCTCCAGGCAGCCAAACGGCTCACCAAAGGCCAGGTCCCCGATGATGTCGAAAGTAGTAAAGTTGAACCAGTTTACGATATTCAACGGCCGACGCCCATCGTCGCACTGCTCTTGGAGTCGTTGGAAGAGTAAGTCAATGTACGTCTTGATGATAGGCTGCTGTCTCTGCATCGTTTGCGCGGAGAATCCGCTCGATAGGAGAGATCGGTAACGCGCATGGTCAGTTCGGTTCGCGCCTATGATAGTATTGGCATTGGGGGCCATATGCACAGGGTCCTTGCCATGCTCGCCCGCGCCGCTCTTGCGATGGCCTCGAATACCCTTCCAGGCGTCTGGATGGTTGTACGAGAGGATCTCAGGGGCGATGCGCACGACTGGGCCGTATTTCGCATGTAGCTCGAAAATGCGTCGATGGGTTTGGCCCGACAAGGACATGCGTGTGTATGGGATGCGGGTCGCAGCCATGAGCCATGGGCCTGGGTATCTACGCAGAGGGTGAAGAAAGACATTGTAGAGTACTGTCCCCCAAAGATAGACGATGAGCTAAGTGTAGATTAGTATCAAGAGTCTTGTTCTCTGCTGCAGCTTGCTTTACCACTCACCGAAGCAACGCCAAACAGTGGAAGTGCTAGAGCAGGATGCAGGCCCAGAGGCCATCCAAGAGCAGTGAGGACTGCCATGTTAAGTGATGTTGGGATACTGGATGGAACCCTAGACCACGCCCGTCCCCATCAAGTTTTAAAGGGAGTCCAGTGCCGGCTTCGGTGATTTATTTAGCTGAATGCCGATTGGCCCGGCTCCGTAATTGTCGGCGTCGGATCTGAAAAAGACGGCCGAGGAGGTGGGCCCCGGGGTCCTGACCGGCCGGCAGTTGAGAGGAGACAAGACGTCATCAAAGCCGGGGAACGAAGTTCAACGTCTGGTTGCGACAGTGCAGGTTGGTTGGCTACATCCTCTCGACTGTGCAATGACTTATGGGGCCCCTGCCCGCCCACATGACCTTGAATGACCTCTGTTTATCACGTGATGCTTAGTACGGCTGTGTACGGTGATGAGCTAAGAAGTAGCGGATTGCAAGGGCTCCGCCATTGGTCTATTCCTGCATTCTTGGGAGGGGATGGCCAGAGGTAGCAAGACCCGGGCTACGTAGTATTGTCTCGGTGTTTAGCTACAACTCCGTGCCGAGGCTTTGGACCCACAACCTGTCAGTGTCCCCTCTCATCGAAACGATCATCATGCAGCTTAAACTTAAATTATAAAGCTCGGTATCCGTATGACGTCTGGAATTGGTTACGTACCACTTGTACTAAGGTATGCCCTTATGCTAAAGTAGACGACATGTACGGAGTAGTCGTTCCACAGCTCGGCACTCCTATGCCTCGGCTTCCACATAAATCCCCACTTTTCACGAACCTGGCATCAAGATGATTGAGTAAACACCACTCCCGGAACCGTCGGTATTCGGCAATCGCTGGTAGCTTGTTTTCATCTTTATCTATAAGACATCCTCCGCTCCCTCCTGACTTGCAGAACCCGATCAGCTATCCAACAAAGAACCTAGATCAATCTACCAACCTCTTACATATCAACATGGTCTACGAACACACGGACGCTGGCAACAACCAGCAGATCTATCGTGAGGTCGACTCGATCAAGAAGCTCAAATGGAACGATAAGACCCGCGACGCATACACGCAGGAGCTGATCGACCACGTCATCGAGAACGGATACGTAGTCATCAAGAACGCTTTTGCTGAAGCCGAAGTCGATGAAGCTCTCCAAGAGCTCGACCACCTGTATCAAACCGATGAGGCTGGGCCCGCAAGCACTGGCGGCCGCAACACGTTTGAAGGGTTCAAGACCCAACGCATCTACTCGCTGCTCAACAAGTCGCGCGTCTTTGACAAGTTTACCATCCACCCGAGCGTCGTGGCCCTCAACGACTACTTTATGGACCCCGGCTGGCTCATCAGCGTCTTCCAGAGCATCAACATCCGGCCGGGCGAGAACCCGCAGACACTACACCACGACGATGGCTACACTACCGTCCCGCGACCTCACCGGCCTTTTGGCAGCGTAAGCACACCCGTCAGTCCTTTTCCGTGCTGTTACTGACAGACCCTGGTAGGCAATCATGGTAGCGCTTGATCCCTACACCGAGACCAACGGCTCGACTGTGGTTATACCAAAGTCGCACAAGTGGGACGACACGCGCGTGCCCAAGCGGTCCGAGGCTATCCCCGTCGTGATGCCGCGAGGAAGCATCGTGTTCTTCCTGGGCACTCTGTGGCACGGCGGAGGCCACAACCAGTCGGATGCGGACCGACAGGCCCTGACGGTGCAGTACTGCCAGCCGTGGATCCGCCCCATCGAGAACCAGTTCCTTGGCGTGGACTGGGAGAAGCTGCAGGAGATCCCGAAGCAGATCGTAGATCTCATGGGCTACCAGGTTGGGTCGCCGTTCATAGGCTTCGTGGATGGGGCTAGTCCTACCAAGGCTGTGGAGAAGCATCTGCGGAGGTATGGGGTTGGAAAGGAGAAACTAAGCAGTAAGCTCTAACAGGGGAGTCTTTGGGACAAGGAAGGGGGTAATGTGTGATTGAATGTTTGTGTCTAGCAATGTTTGGTAAAGGGCGCTTGGCAAAAAGATTGTAATGTTGTTATGACTGATGATATTCCACTCATTCAAGTCCGACAAGGACAACGGAAGTGAATCTAGGAGGTGGTGTTGACGCAAATTCCACTTGAGCTACATTTATACAAGAAACTAGTAGAGCAGAAAGAACAATGCCCAGCTTCAGAGGACGGTCTACTATGCGCAACCAGCCTCTCCCAGTGGACCAAGATCCAGTTTTGCCGTCATTATACCCTTCTTCCCTCTCCAAATCCTGCTGGCGTAAATATCACCCGCTTGTAGTCACCCCATCTAAGCCACAATAGATCCTGACCACGCGCCGGCAGTGCCGTCCCGGGTCCAGACAGGCTCATTAGATGTACCAGCGGTGCATGAGTAGTAGATGGGCTGGTCCTCCAATGCTCCACCCTCGGTATAGGGGACGATGCGGAAAGTGACATCCTTATCGGGGCTGAACACGTTGGTTACCCAGTTGCCGCCGTTGCGCAGCCAGGCGTTGGCCTTGGCGCAGAGGAAACGGCCGGTCGGAATATCCTGTGCGTTGCGCTCCGTGACGCACTGTTCGACTGTGCTTAGAGCGTTGCCCTCGGCGTCGGGGACGCGCGTGCAAGCGGCGTGTGCCTGGGCGGCGAAGAGGGCGGCTGTGGCGAGGGTAGTGAAGAGCTTCATGGTGCTTGCTGAGACGAGGTGAATAGTTGGATGGCTGTCGTATTTATGTAGACTGTCTGTCCTCGACGAATGGTGTCTATCTCGTCGGGACCTGTCATTCTATATAGAACTTGCAGCGTTATCACGTGCCCTATGCAAGAACGGACGTCCTGTGGCAGTGCAGAAGCCAAGTCGGGCGTACTACCTAATTGGAGACGGTCTTGGTTCTATAACGGAAGGCTGGCCGAGATGAAGTTTATCCGGATGGTCTAAGGCAATGTATGCTAGCGGATCCAAGGAGGTTTATACAAAAGTAGACCGGATATAACCAGTCCGAAGATGCTGCTTCTGGATAAGATCCCGTATAAACTTGAGAAATCCGGACGCTCCACAAAGGAAGCTGACCAGCCAATAGGCCGACCAAGGATATAAGAAGGATATAACAGAAGCATCTGCAGCTGTGATCCGTATATCTTCAGGCGTGGCCAGCTGCCAGGAGATCAGCGAGAGAAAAGGTAGCACGTGGGCAGGAAAGCGGAGCGTCCGGATTTCGCGAGTTTGTCCCTCTAAATGAGTCAAGGTTCTTTTGATGTGTTGATCCTTCGCGCGTTTCAGTAGCACGCCACCGGTCAGCATTGGGCCTACTATCCCACTATAGGTCGTACGGCCAAGATAGCTTTACTACATATTGCTGTAGAATGTGAAGGTTGCGAAGAGAATTCTCGATATGTTTGTTATATAACGTTAATTCTATGCAATCTCGCTGGATTAGGTACTTTTTGGTACCGAAAAATAGCTCTGAGGGATTTCAGGGGATGGTGACTCGTGGCAAGTGGATCTAATATAGACATGGGCATATAATCATGGGGACCCTTGCAAGTTGTAATCAGTCAATTAAAGTTCGCATTTAGTTGGCAGTGCTCGGGAAAAGTAGGATGTATTAGATAAGCACACATTTGGTATCCGTATACTCCGTACTGCCTGCTGAATCATGGGATGACGCAAGCCAAGCACTGTAGTATGGTAACCGTCTTTCATGTCCATAATGGTATGTCTTGGATGTCTTCGGAGCCCCAAAGACGCCTCATGGCACTGGACTTGATTAAGTAGCCTATCTACGGGTAAGAGTGCCGTAAAGACCCTTGAAGGGCACGCCGGACCCGGCGTACGTACGTGGGGGTCACACATATCCTCCTGGCACCTAACACTACTACTACGTAGCTGCGTCAAATTTTTATTAGCTCGCCACGTCAGCCAGTTGCTTAGTGCCCTAGAAGCTTTGCCCAGCGCTGACAAGGTTATTAGCGAGTTTGGGAAGTCTATATTTGTGACCCAGATAGCTTGAGATTCACCACCACCTCTGCGTCACCATGCAGATTACGTTGGCCTGGGCCTATCATACCAGCGGCAGCTTTCAGCTAGCTGAGAGGCTCTTGACCAATCTCTGGCGTCACATCTCCATTATTTTCCCAGCCAACGCCAGAATTGAGGTCCATGTGATATAGATTAGCAAGTAATTGCGAAAGCAAGAGCGCCACGAAGCGGCATCCGCTCTTCTGATCTTCCTTTTAGCCGAGCATGAGTACTACCACTGCGATGTTGAGGAGCTGATTATCTAAATCCTGGAACTCATTGCCTTATGTAGAAGCTTTAGAGGGAGATTTTGGGAAGGGCACCGTGATAGAACTACTACGAAGACGACTACTATCACAACCGACCGAGTTGGGGGATCTATGCGACAAATTATCTCACCCGCAGCCATCATCCAGCAAGCTCTTGAGGCCACCTCGAAGGCCATATTAAGCAACGATATTATCATCGCTCATATTGGGAACTCATTCAGGGGACGCGTCCACGTCCAAGTGCCACTACTGCCAAGGCTTCTTCGACAAACCCAAAATCACATTTAACGGCGTACATGAAGCGTCTGCTTCGTTTCCTAGGCTTTAGATGACGAGCCCCTATATGAGGACCTGCACTCCTCGTTGAGTACTATAAGAAACGTCTAAGGGACCCAGCCGTCATTCACATACATGCAAATATTCATCGAGCAATAACACTCATAACCGGACAATCAAGACTCCATATGATTTGACTCGTCATTACAAGTTGATCGGCCATGAACGCGTCTGTAAGTATTATCTTGACATCGTCACGATCTTGGAAAGATATAAAAAGAGTTACATTGTAGCAGGAATACGTCCCCGCGGGTTGGGGCCCATATAGCCTGCGCATTTCCATAACGCGGACAACGTGATATAATAAATAACACAGTTCGTTGAAAAGGCGAGTTTTATGAAATATTGGAAAGAACATACATACATATATATACAT
>JABEYC010000557.1:0-17743 GCA_013266195.1 Fusarium zealandicum | reverse complement strand
CGAGGACGAGGAAGGGGGTGTTCTTCAAGGCGATGTTCCGACGGTTGACAGCATGGAGGGCATTCTGGAGATGCCGTTTGACTGGATGGGAGGGTTAGGGTGGGATGGAATAGGCGGACTTCCTTGGGGCACGGGCATGTCTAATCTGCCCCAAGAGATGGATGCTGTTGACCCTTCGATTGTGTCTCAGTTTTGAAGCACGACATGGATCTCAGGGGGTTTATTGTGGTTGGCGTTGGTAATGTGGATACCAGAGCTGGATAGTATCAATACTCAAGATCGCACCTCTTATTAAAACACCATGAGCTCAAAAACATAAGTCTGCATAGATTTTAGGTCTAAAATTTGACTCCTTTTATGCAGAGGTCTCGGTCGCTCATCACTCAAAAACATACAGGTTAGTTAATGGAAGTATTCCAGATTCGGGGTTCAATGCAGGGTAAGAACTCTGGCTCTCTAGCAGCCAATCGTAAAATCCATCTGTATGATATTTCCATGTGAAAGTTCTAGAAGTCTACTCTATGAGATATGCGACTGTTCTTCCAGAATCATTTCCATCTGCCAGTTCAATCATCGTTAATCTCATCAGCTTCAGCCTCATCCTCTTCCTCCCACCCTTCCCTCGGCTTCGCAGCCTTGGCCAGCAGATTCCTCATCACATCTATCCTCCATATTTGAGGTCCAACTTCTTCGTCCTTTTTTCGATGCGCCTCTACCCATGTCCGAATATGTCCTCGAACTTCCTTGTTGCTCGTTACGGTCGTAAAGCCCGCCGCCCAACCGTACATAAAGATGGATAGCTTGGAACTCGGAAAGCCGCTGTTCTGGGCGACATCTTGTGCCACCTGTGGAAGGGTGCCCTGTGAAACTGCCCTCGTTATGGCTCCCATGTCCCAGACACCCTGTGTGACGGTAACAGGAACCTGAACGTTGGCCGGCAGTTCATGAACGGAAAGCTCTTGGAAGCGTTTGCGGATGACTTCTGTAGACATGTTCTTGGACTCATTGTTCCAAGGAACTAGCAGCTGTCCACGCTCGCGTTCAGTATCGGTACCAACAGTTAGCAATACATCATGGAAGTGAACTGCTGCTTCGTGTGTGCAGACCAGCTTGCGACCAGCCAGCACTGGATACAGCGTGCGAGCCATGAGCCCACCATCGTGCCTGTTCTCTTCCTCTATCTGTGCGCGCGTTGTCTGTGCCTGCCATGGCTGAGGCTTGAGGTTCATATGGGTCAAGTCCGAGATGAGGTTGATCAAGATGGTGTGGTCGAGATTCATCGTATATGTAAGAGACTCGAGTTCATCACCCACGAGGCGGTCGAGTGCCACATCGAGAGGCGGAGAGGAAGTTGTGACAAAAGTACTATCCTGGTCCTCGATGATAACCTCGACAAGGGGGTCCATGTGCTCTAATTGATGCAGGAAAATGCCCAGCTCCTCCTCTCCGCGACTCAAGTTGGTGACAAGGAGTCGTATCCGGGGAAATTGGTATTCGTGGCGGTTCATCCTTGCTGCTGCAACAAGCCGTCGAACATATTTCGCCAGAGGCGTGTCCTCCCATTCATCCTCGTCGACCTTGTCGCCAAGCTCATGATCGCCCCAACTCCAGCCGCAGTCGTTCATCTGGCGGGCGAGACGATCACGAGACACTGCCTTGACGGCGAGCCACTCGCGGCCACCATCGACAACGTCCACCTCGACGCGACCCTGCTCTTTGAGAAGGCGATGCATGTTTTGCTTCTCTCGCCCAGTGATGGCGCGTTTTGCAAGTTCACGCCGCCGTTCCTCTGGTGACGAGCCTTGGAAGGCTTGGTTGACGGCGACGAAGCCACGACACCTCTTGAGCCGACCCCATTGTGCAGCTCCGCGGCTTGCGACGTTGGCGCTGGCGTCGAGTTTGCGGTCCTGGATCATAAGTTTCTGATCGTCAAGGCCCGTCCTTGAACCGGATAGCTCATCGATTATGCATTCCAAGGCATTGTTCTCGCGCTGTAGGGTTTTGAGAAAGGTTGGGAGTCCAGATGAGGAGACGGGCCTTGAGTTCGCCTCCAGGCTTTTTATGAAACATTCGATCTCATAGACGCAGCTGGTAACGAGATTGGAGTGTCCCTTTGCAGCCTCGAGCATCTGAGATTGACGCAGGGATATTTGTGTATCAACGTTTTGTTGACCTCCATTTTCAATTTCCAGCATGACGCACGCTAGAAACTGCAGAGTTTAGCTTATAGACATGAAGCTGTTCGCACAGTTTGATTTTGGAACAGCATATGTAATATGCAGTCTTATTCAAAATCTAGGCTTCCGTGAGGATTCTATGAGTGTCTGGATGAATCTGTACTAAGTACTAACCTGCGGTGGATGACGGGACGGGATTCGTGTGTGCGGGCACGTCCCTAGGTACTTTGCTAGGTAATCAGCCCCTGTGGCATTCAGAAGGAAATGGGGCTAGTGATACTCGGCCGCCAGTACCTGGCTGCGTGTGCGCCCGGCCTCTGATTGGCCAGTACTGTAGCCCGTCAGAATCCAGCGGGTCCATTGGGGACCATTTTCGGGGGCCAAGGGTCCCGAGGTCCCGCAGCCAACCCGGAAGCTCCTCCACTGGAAACGCTGTCCACTTCGACGTTGGATCTTCTAATGAATGTACCATCCCTAGCTTTGAGAGTGCAGACGTCAACCAGCGCAAGACAAGGCTCCAGGATTTTACTTTCTATTTCTTCTTTGCTTATGTCGGCGGAGAAAACACAGACTTTTCTCTTTGTCTCTCTCCTTTTCCAGAGATATCTAGGCTGTCTTCCATCTTGTCACGAAACCCCGAGACCTTGACGAACCGCACGGGAGCTCTAGCTCCAGCTGGCCACGCAGCCGTCTCCTTTCTTTACTTGGCCCCCCAGCGAGAGCGGCGTCGACTTTACAACATCCTCCCTCCCCGATCCCGATTCCCACCACCTCGACTTGCTTCCTCCCTCGCCGAATGGCCGCTGATCCTCGCTGCGCTCCCCCATGAGCTCCCTCAAATTTGTCGTGTCCTCGCTCGAGGCCATTGCCTCGTCCAAGGATGCTCAGCGCAATAAGCAGCTCGCCGAGTCCACCACAAAGGCCCTCGATGCCATCAAGGAGCAGGACCAGCTCCCCGACCCCGAGATTGTCTTCGCTCCTCTACAACTAGCTTCACGGTCCACCAATGTCCAGCTCACTACCACTGCCCTCGACTGCATTGGCAAGCTCATCTCCTACTCCTACTTCTCCGCCCCCAGTAGTCCTTCCGAGGGAACCGAAGAGGGCGCCGAGCCTGTCCCGCCCCTGATCGAGCGAGCCATCGATACCATCTGCAACTGCTTCCAGGGCGAGACAACCGCCGTTGAGATCCAGCTACAAATTGTCAAGTCGCTTCTTGCCGCCGTCCTCAATGACAAGATTGTCGTCCACGGCGCCGGCCTCCTCAAGGCTGTTCGCCAAGTCTATAATGTCTTTCTGCTATCGCGGAGTACTGCCAACCAGCAGGTCGCCCAGGGCACCTTGACCCAGATGGTTGGTACCGTCTTTGAGCGTGTCAAGACAAGATTGCACATGAAGGAGGCCCGTCTCAGCCTTGAGCATCTCAAGCATGGCTCTAGCAACGCCACTTTCGACCAGGCAGACTCTACCATCGGCGCCAACGACGATGCTGATCGCGACGAGTTCCCAGCTACCCCCTCTGAAGTCGCCGAGCCCTCAGAAACAGGTGTCAAACTTACTCTGAAAGACCTCGAACACCGCAAGAGCTTTGACGACTCGAACCTGGGCGATGGGCCTACAATGGTCACTCAGCTGAAGCCCGCGCACAAGGACACGGGTGCTTCAGCCTCTGATCAACCAGGGCACGACTCCTCGCCTGGAGACGACGCCGAGGTGCAGGACGCCGAGGACGAGGTCTACATCCGCGATGCTTACCTAGTCTTCCGCTCTTTCTGCAACCTGTCCACCAAGGTTCTGCCACCCGATCAACTCTATGATGTCCGCGGCCAGCCGATGCGCTCCAAGCTCATCTCCCTCCACCTCATCCACACCCTCCTCAACAACAACATTGCCGTCTTTACTTCTCCCCTGTGTACTATTAAGAATTCAAAAAGCAACGAGCCCACGAGTTTCCTTCAGGCGATCAAGTTTTACCTCTGCCTCAGCATCACACGCAACGGTGCGAGCTCGGTCGACCGAATTTTTAACGTCAGCTGTGAGATCTTCTGGCTTATGCTGAAGTACATGCGAGCCGATTTCAAGGTATGCTCCTCTTCCATGACCATCACAGACGAGGGGATAGCTTACATGTTATATAGAAAGAGATCGAGGTCTTCCTCAACGAGATTTACTTGGCCCTCTTGGCTCGCAAAACTGCACCTCTATCTCAGAAACTCCAGTTTGTTACCATTCTCAACCGACTCTGCGCCGACCCCAAGGCTTTGGTAGAAATCTACCTTAATTATGACTGCGACCAATCTGTTGACAACATCTACCAAACAATCATCGAAGATTTGTCCAAATTCTCCACGACTCCCATCACAATCACCACCATCAATGAGCAGGTGTATGAAGAGATGCGGGCGAAGACAGCGCCTGCCAGCGAGTGGCAGCTCAAGGCCACTCTTCCGCCGCCTCTAACTGTTGCCCATATTGCCCCCCACCAAGATAGCGAGCCTGATTATCCTAAGGAGTATGCCATTAAGCGATTATCTCTCGAGGCCCTGGTCGAAACTCTTCGCTCCTTGGTGAACTGGTCAGCGCCGATTCGGGGCGATGCTGAGCCCACACAGCCAGACAACGTTGACAATAAGACGTCTTTGGACATACGGCCATCAATTGACCCGAGTCTCAATGATAGTGCATCCCGTGTTGAGACCCCTCTACCGCCTTCTACACCTATATTGGAAGATGATCCCGACCAACTGGAGAAGGAAAAGGCCAAGAAGACAGCTTTGACGAAAGCTATAAACCAGTTCAATTTCAAGCCGAAGAAGGGAATCAAATTGCTTCTCCGCGACGGCTTTATCCCCAGTGATAGTCCCGAAGACATCGCTGAGTTTCTGTTGAAGGAAGACAAGCTTGACAAAGCTCAAATTGGAGAGTACCTGGGCGAGGGCGAGCAACACTACATCGACATTATGCACGCGTTTGTCGACCACATGGAGTTCGCCAAGAAGCGCTTCGTTGATGCGCTGCGCCAGTTTCTTCAGTCTTTCCGTCTGCCTGGTGAAGCTCAGAAGATTGATCGATTCATGCTCAAATTTGCCGAGCGCTACGTCCTTGGCAACCCCAATGCTTTTGCCAACGCGGATACCGCTTATGTCTTGGCCTATTCGGTCATTCTTTTGAACACTGATCTCCACAGTGTCAAAATCGCCAAGCGAATGAGCAAGGAAGAGTTTATCAAGAACAACCGTGGTATCAACGACAACGCCGATTTGCCGGACGACTATCTCCTGACCATCTATGACGAGATCGCCGCCAATGAGATCGTCCTCAAGAGTGAGCGTGATGCCGCGGCAGCTGCTGGCAACGCACCTGCTCAGCCGACAGGTATCGCTGCAGGTCTCGGCCAGGCCTTGTCAAATGTTGGTCGTGATTTGCAGAGGGAAGCCTATGTGCAGCAGTCAGAGGAGATTGCCCTGCGCTCAGAGCAGTTGTTCAAGAACTTGTTCAAGAGCCAGCGCAAGAATGCGACCAAGGCCGGCCCCAAGTATATCCCCGCCACCTCCTTCAAGCATGTCGGACCCATGTTCGATGTCTCTTGGATGTCTGTCTTCTCAACTCTGTCAAGTCAGATTCAAAAGTCCCTCAATTTCGAGGTGAACAAGTTATGCCTTGAAGGTATGAAGCTGGCCACCAAGATAGCTTGTCTCTTCGACCTTTCTACTCCCCGAGAGGCGTTCATGTCAGCCCTGAAGAACACCACAAACATGAACAATCCTCAGGAAATCTTGGCCAAGAATATTGAGGCTCTCAAGGTTATGCTTGAGATAGGTCAAACCGAGGGCAACCTTCTTCGAGAATCTTGGAAGGATATCTTGATGTGCATCAGCCAGCTGGACCGACTTCAGCTTATTTCAGGGGGAGTAGATGAGAGTGCCATTCCCGACGTGTCCAAGGCGCGCTTTCTGCCTCCACAGAGAACAGAAACCTCTGACTCTCGCTCGTCAAGTCATTCTAAAAAGCCGCGACCGAGGTCAGGGACTGGATCGAAGGGATTTTCAAACGAGATTGCGCTTGAGAGTCGGTCGGACGAGGTAATCCGCAGCGTCGACCGCATCTTTTCGAACACGGCCAACCTCACAGGTGAAGCCATGGTCTACTTTGCTAAGGCATTGACCGAGGTTAGCTGGGATGAGATTAAGGTATCCGGATCAAACGACTCGCCCCGAACGTACAGCTTGCAAAAGATTGTCGAAATCAGCTACTACAACATGGACCGTGTGAGGTTCGAGTGGAGCAACATCTGGGATGTTCTTGGCGAGCACTTCAACCGGGTCGGATGCCACAACAACATGAACATTGTGTTCTTTGCCCTTGATTCTCTACGGCAGCTTTCGATGCGTTTCATGGAGATTGAGGAGTTGGCCGGTTTCAAGTTCCAGAAGAACTTCTTGAAGCCTTTCGAGCACGTACTAGCCAACTCGAACAACGTCACAGTCAAGGATATGGTTCTGCGATGTTTGATCCAGATGATCCAGGCTCGAGGGGATAACATTCGCTCGGGCTGGAGGACCATGTTCGGTGTATTCACCGTTGCCGCGCGCGAGCCTTTCGAGAGCATCGTCAACCTGGCTTACGAGAACGTCAACCAAGTGTACAGAACTAAGTTTGGTGTTGTCATTTCGCAGGGCGCGTTCACGGATCTCATTGTATGCTTGACCGAGTTCTCTAAGAACCTCAAATTCCAGAAGAAGAGCCTGGCGGCCCTGGAGTTGTTGAAGTCTTTGATTCCTGCCATGCTCAGGACACCCGAGTGCCCGTTATCACAAAAGTACAACAAGACAGCATCTTCGGAGGGCACCACCAAGTCGCCCGAATTTAAGCGATCACGTTCAAACACATCGGTTGAGGAGGGCTACTGGTTCCCTGTACTCTTCGCATTCCACGATGTTCTCATGACTGGCGAGGACCTGGAGGTGCGGTCGAATGCTCTCGAATACTTCTTTGAAGCCCTGATCAAGTACGGTGGGGACTTCCCGCCCGAGTTCTGGGATATTCTGTGGCGACAGCAGCTGTATCCCATCTTTATGGTGTTGAGATCCCGACCGGAAATGAGCAATGTCCTCAACCACGAGGAGCTATCAGTGTGGCTATCGACCACCATGATCCAGGCGCTCCGAAACATGATCACGTTGTTTACGCATTACTTTGATGCACTAGAGTACATGCTGGACAGGTTCCTGGAGCTTCTGGCGCTCTGCATTTGCCAAGAGAACGACACCATCTCGCGTATTGGCAGCAACTGCCTGCAACAATTGATCTTGAAGAACGTTACCAAGTTCAAGCCGCAGCACTGGACTAAGCTTGTCGGTGCCTTTTGTGAGCTGTTCGAGCGAACTACCGCATATCAACTGTTCACAGCAACGGCGATTAACTCGACGGCATCGATATCCCCCCCTCCTAACGGTCTTGACTTTGCTGGCACACCGCCGGGAGAAGCCCCCGTGGACGAAAAGTCGCTCAAGATTAATGGAACCGAAGAGACAGATGACGATTCTAATGTTCCTCCGTTATCTCCAGGGCCGGACGACGAATTGCGAACGCCGACCGCAGATAGCCCTCAGGTCCCACTGGAAGAGTTCAAGCCATCATCCAATCTTCAGCAGCAGCCGGTGGTGGTGACAGCAGCTCGACGACGGTTCTTCAACCGAATCATTTCACGCTGTGTCCTGCAGCTTCTCATGATTGAGACGGTCAACGAGCTCTTCAGCAACGACACCGTCTACGCGCACATTCCGTCATCAGAGCTTCTGCGACTAATGGCACTTCTCAAGCGATCTTTCCAGTTTGCTCGTCGCTTCAACGAAGACAAGGAGCTGCGGATGAGGCTCTGGCGGGAGGGTTTCATGAAGCAGCCGCCCAACCTGTTGAAGCAGGAGAGTGGCTCTGCCGCGACATACATCTCCATCCTCTTCCGCATGTTTGCCGATAACGCGCCGGAACGACTGGAAAGCCGACCGGATGTGGAAGCCGCACTGGTGCCCCTTTGTAAGGATATCGTTCACGGTTATACTACTTTGGAGGAGGAGAGCCAGCATCGCAACATTGTTGCTTGGCGGCCAGTCGTCGTGGACGTGCTGGAAGGCTTCGCGACCTTCCCCGAGGACGCATTCAAGATACACATCCCCGACTTCTATCCCCTTGCTGTCGACCTCCTCAACAAAGACCTCACTCCTGACCTGCGGGGTGCGCTGTTGGTGGTGCTGCGCCGAGTCGGAGAGGTGGGCCTGGGTATTGAGGGTATGTCTCGGCCGACCCATCGTCGTCGGGATAGCATGGCTAGCCGCGCGACTGAGGAGATATATGGAGACCGTGAAGCAGACGCGCGGAGGATGTTGTAGGAGCGAAGTCCTCAGCGGCCGCAGACGGTGAAGGCTAGTGGGGCGTTGAAAGGAATATTAGAGAATGTTTGGTTTTGATGGCATTTATCTAGATACCCCAGGCTCTCAAAGGCGGCGGTAGGCCTGCCTGGGGTCTGTAGTATGATTATACCGGATGTGACAATATATGCATGTTTTATGTCCTTTTGATAATTGATAACTTGTATCTTTTCCGCGTTCCTCATCTCATGAGACGTTTCGTCCTGGTATCGTACATTGTTGGGGTTGCCTCGAGGACTCAGCCGAGCAACCCGCCGATAAATCTAGCCAGAGGTTCCGCCTCCTCTTCTACTGTCCGGTCAGGAAGTCCTCTCAAAGCGGCTGTGAGCTGCTCGTCCTCTTGGGCAGCCGTTCCAACCAAAGCACGCACAATCCCGTCCTTTTCTGCCAAGTTGCCCGCTATACGTATGATGCTCACAAACGTCTCAAAGAAATCAATGACGCTCAGGTGCATGAGCACGTCTGTGTTGTCTACCATGGCCAAGGCTGCCCACTGCAGTAAACCGTGGCCGATTTGCTCAGGGATGCTGCTGGGAAGGGGTAGAAGTTCCGGATAGGGCGTTGTGGACATGGCACGCAGGTCCAACACGGCCAGACGTGGGAGGATGCGTAGGAGACGGCCTTGGGCGAGGGTTGCTTGGCGGTTGATGGTCTCAGGGCGACAAATGCTGGTGATGAGGTGAACGAACTGGCGGTTGGTGAAGATGAGACGCCAGATACGGCCGTGGCCGGGAACACGGCGTTTGACAAGTTCCGTTCCCGCGATGCCGTTTGTCATGGCCGAGTCTGATACACCGTTGACGCCCTCACCAGCCACGATGACCTCGCAGTCCGTCTCGAGCACATCTCCCAAGACCCTCGCCGCTCGCCCCCCCACCCCTACGTCCGCACTGTCGAGCCACCTCCTCACAAGCTCCTCGACGACATCTGGTATGGTGCTCAAGATGGCGGCGTCGGCGGGAGTGGAGGCCGCCTTGTGAATGATTGCGAGGGCGAGGAGGTTGGCACCCGGGAGAGGAGAGCGTAGGGCAGCAAGAAGTGATGGAGGATCTGCGATGGTGAGGCATCGGGAGAAGGGAACAGGAGATAGGAGTTTAATGGTGAGGGAGAGGAGAGGAGTTGGATCCTGTGTTGTCTGTTTGAGGATTGTTGTGAGGGGAGGGAGAAGGGTTGGGAGGAGAGGAGGGATATTGGTTTCTGAGACGAGTCAGCGTATATTCACAGGTCGTACCAATATCATGTCTAATTTTGAGTGAAACTGACCGGTGAGTTGAAGCTCAACATCGTCAAACAGCTTGGCATTGAAGGGTATGGATTCATCATCAACCAGCTCCTCGAGATGGGTCTGCAACTCCGAGAGGCCTGAAATAGGCAAGTTTCTGTTTCCCGAGTCGTCTTCCATGGGTACGATTCTCTCTGACATGGCGTTCCTTTGTTGTTTAGCGACTTGTACGAAGACAAGTGGTGATGATTCTATGGTGGTGTTGTAAGCTGCAAGTTACAGGTACAGAGGGACTGCGGGGCATTGATATCGCGGACCAAATTCCGCCCTTTTTTTCCACAGGACCCTCCAAGCTCCATCAACTTTGGAGGCACACTTCCACCCCCGCAAAAAATCATTCTTGCGTCAAACCTCGAGCGCAAACATTACAGTCGCATCCAGCATTTGCAGCTCGACTGCTGCTACGAGTACATACTCACTCGACAGCCAGCTTCCCTGGTAGCACCTGAACGTGTCGGCGCATCCCAATGTCTCGAGGCGGTCGTGGAGGTGGTCGTGGTGGACGAGGCGGCGGACGCGGTGGAAGACCCAATGTTCCATGGGATACAGGCGATGAGCCTGATGCGCGGCCCTCGGAGCTTTTCCCTGTACGTGTTATCAGCTGAGCCGTTGACTCGGTATAACTCAAGAGGACATGCGATACAGACGTGACTCAACATATCACTAACACAGTCACCAGCCATACCTCGTTCCAGCCCCGCGAGAACTCGCCTCAAGCGAAAAGGCCGCTGTCCAACATCTCCTCCTCCTAAGGCACCAGGTCCACGGCTCTCCTCTCTACACATCCAGGCGCACGGCACTCCACGACCCGACAGCGCCGCGGAAGCACTACGGCCAGGCGCAGATGAACACCCGGTACAGCGTCAAGAGCAAGGCCTCCCTCGACCCCTTCACCGCCGTGCCAACCTACTCCCACAAGTTCGTCCGTGAGGAGCGCGCTCTCCCGGACTGGTCCAACCGCCCCGTCTGCCGTGAGCTCTTCCCCTCGGAGCTGTACGACACCATCGACGCGGCCGCCGTCACTAGCGCGGGCGTCCCCGCAGGGTTCAAGCGCCGGAAGCTGGAGCTCAGCAGCATCAGCGCGCTGCCCAGCGCCGAGGAGGCCTTTGGCATGGCGGGCGAGGATGAGATGCAGGGCGGGAACCTACTAGAGCGGCTGCAGGCTCTCAGGGAGGAGGAGGGCGACGAGGTTGGTGAGCTCGAGGATGAGGAGGGCATGGATGAGGATGAGCAGGATGAGGTGTATGATGACGAGGATGCGGGTGATTATGATGCCGAAAACTACTTTGACAACGGCGACGAGTTTGGCGAGGATTATGGCGATGATGGAGATGGAGAGGGGACATTCTAGGTGGTCACCTGAAATGTACCACGGGCTTGAGGAGGCGGGAGGAAGACGGGAAGACGGTACGCAGCGGTTTTTTGTATACATATCACGGTACTGCACGGTTTGATACCCACGCCCGCGCTTCATCAAGGGCGCGAGGCAGAATAATGAACGATTCGATCACAATTTGCTTTGAGATGCGGTAGCTGATGAGGACAAGAGACTATACACAGATATTCTGGGTGCCAAATGTCCAGCTGATCCATGATATCCTACTGCGCCGTCTGTGATACTCACAGCAGTTACTGGCTTTGTATCAAGTCGTATTCGTACATGTCGTAAGGGTCATCCTCTGCAATACCCTTTGCTACATTTGTCAACACCGTCTCTCTCTCTGACTCCATACAAGAAGGCTCTATCGCCAATTCCCCTCCATACAAGAACTGAGCTCTCTCGATGCTCAATAGATTGATATTACTGCCCAATCTCTAGCCAGCCCGGTCGACGAGACCATGCCCCAGCACTCAGGCGTTCATGCCCATGGCATAAACCCCACTATCGACGATACCCGCCTGAAGTCGCGACAACCGCTCACGCGTATCAGCAATCTGTCCCGCTTGAGCGACAATTGCATTGCCCGTGTCGCGTAGGGCCAGCAGAACCTCGTTCAGCTGACCCTGCACTACCACGCTGCCGCTGCTGCGGTCTCGCAGGGCCCGGATCTGCTCGTACAGGCCGTTCTCGACGCCGGGCATATCTCGCTCAATATCGCCACGGTAGTCATCAAGGCGGGCCTTGTACTTTTCAATGTCATCGCAGATGCGGTTGAAGTAGGTGATAAGATCCTGCGCATCCGCATGCGTTGACGCAGCATCTGCGCCGTTGGAGTCCGAGGCGGGCCCCTGGCTGGCGAATAGGCCGGTCTGATGGTAGTGTGTCGGCAGCTTGAGGTTGTCGGCACCGCGGAAGCACAACCGGGCGTCGGCAGCGTTCTTGCGCGTGAGGTCCTGCAGGGTCTTGACGGTCTGGATGTCGTTGTTGAGGGCGACCTGAACGGTGCGGAACTTGGACTCGACAAACTTGACGTCGCGGCCGAGCTGGTCAATATCCTTTTCGTGCTGTGGCATGAACTCGCCGATCTCGTCTCGCATCTTGATGACGCGCTGGATGCCCTTGTCTAGAAGCGCGATCTCGTCTTGTACGGGCTTGGCGAGGTCATCGAACCGGGTACGTGGGCGGATGCTGTCGTAGTTGATCTGGACGGCCGAAACTTGGTTCGTTGACTGGCTGAACGTGGAGTTTTGCTGAAGCTGTGTTTGGCCACTGTTGGAGGTTAGCGTGTATTATTGGCAGCCAGGCTTGGTTCAACTTACTAGCTGTAAGAAGCGGTAGATGCAGGTGCTTGAGGTTGTGCTTGTGATCGGCCAAATAGACTGTTGCCTGTGTTGGATTGAGGGTTTGCCGCTATCGACTGGCCAAAGAGGCCGCCGCTGGCCTGTTGTTGAGGCTGTTGCTGTTGCTGGTTCTGGGTTGACTGGCCGAATAGACCACCACCAGCCGCCGGTGTCGACTGCTGATTAGTTCCAGCATTGCCAAACATGCCGCCTGCTGCTGGTTTCTGACCAAACAAGCCGGCTCCAGCCTGCTGCTGCTGCGGCTGCCCTTGTTGTTGGGCGTTCGCATTGGCGGTCGAGTTACCAAAGAGTCCGGTGCCGGTGCTCTGAGGTTGCTGGGTATTCGTAGGGGCGGCGTTTCCAAAGAGACCGCCAGTACCAGCCGCAGGAGCCGCTGTAGTCGAGGCTCCAAAAAGACCTGTCCCCGTCTTCTGTGCGCCGCCGCCAAAGAGACCTCCTGCTGTGGCCATGTTGCTCGCTCCGCCTGGCGCAGTCGTCGTGTTGGCAGCTGAGCCGAAGAGAGCACCGCCGGGAGCTTGAGGCTGGGAAGCGGTAGAGCCGCTGCAGAGGTAGACGCGCCGGTCAGCAAATGGGGGTTATTGTGTGGGTAATAGGCAGTGGTCGCTAAAGCTACCTGGGGTGATTGTTTTGTTTGGTGTGGAGCTTACGAGGCGTTAGCAGCGCCGGTGTTGATAGATAGACCACCTGCTGGGCCGCTTGCTGATCGGATCAGTGACATGCTCAGGGCAGAAAAAGACCCCTTGAGCGAATGCGACAGAGTCTCGATAGTTGACTTGTCACGACACGATCGTGTTTGAGGCTGCGATATGAATAAAAAGTTCCCCAAGCTTCCAAGCCTGGACGAGTGGATGGATTGGATGCCGATTCGCGCTTGGACCACTCGGGCAGCAGGTGAGTGACGGTCAATCTCGGTCAATCCTCAAAGAAACCTCGGTGACGCATGCCCGGAGAAATTTCGGCGCGTGAGCAGCTCAGCTACCTCGAGAGCTTGGAGCTTAACGTCTTTGGATCATTAGATCTTTGAATACACACGTTTATACGTATACCTCGAATTTCAGTCCGCCTTTTCAAATCCCAAGGTCGCCAACATGGATATTGACGAAGATGATGATCTTTACGTGCCCGAGGAGCCCAAGGTCGACAGCGCAAGCCCAGACGATAAGAAACCCAAGATAGACGATCTCGAGGAAGGTGAAGAGGAGGATGAGGGCGCCGCGATGGATGAGGACGACGATGATTCAGTGAGTTTATTGCAGTTTCTCGGCTTGACAATACTGACAAGAAATTGCAGGATATCGACATCATTACTGAGCGGAAAGACGGCACCAAGCCTGCTCCTCCACCGTACGTGATCCTTTGCTTGCGCCGAGCACGATGAGAAGCATTATTGACAATTCGGCCTTGTACCTATAGTCAATCCAAATACAGCGACATTCGAAACATTCCTCAAAGGACAGCTTCAAACGACATGCCTTCACAGCCAGCGCCTGTTAAGAAGGAGAGTGAGTCGCAACAATCCAGCATAGTCAACGTCGCAGCGCCCAGCGCCGACAAGACCTCAGCGGCTGCGTCAAAATCTACCATCGATGTAAATGCGAATCCCATTCACGCTGCATCAGGGAAGCCTATCACGCAAGTAAACATTGACGAAGGTTTGTATCAACCCTCTGTGTTCAATGATACTCAGCGACTGATATCGTTATGAAGACCTCCCGGAGAACGAGAAACCATGGCGCAAACCCGGTACCGACATTAGCGACTACTTCAACTATGGCTTCGACGAATTCACGTGGGCGCTTTACGCCTCTAAGCAAGAGACCGTCCGGAGCGAGTTCGGCGCCGATGTCTTTGCCCAGAATAATAAGAAGATGATGGAAGAGTTCAACATGATGATGATGGGCGGCATGGGCATGCCTGGTGGCGGCTCCGGCGGCTCAGCGGGAGGAATGCCTGGCATGGACAACATGGCCCCTGAAATGCAACAAATGATGCAGCAGATGATGGCCTCTGGTATGGATCCAAGCCAGATGGACCCCAGTCAGATGAACGCCATGTTTGCGGGTATGCAGAACGCTGGCGGAGCGGGTGGTCAAGGAGCTCAGGGCGGCCAAGGGGGCAACTTCGGTGGAGGCTTTGGCGGCAACCAAGGCTTTTCAGGATATGAACAGAACATGTCCGGTGGAGGTGGAGGAGGAGGCCGCGGTGGATTTGGAGGAGGTCGTGGACGTCGCGGACGGTGGTAGTCACTTTTACCCGCACAGCCTTCGCCCAAGGAGAAGTCTTGGGCTTTCGCAGGAGAATGTTGGGCTTTATCGATTTATGGATTGGGGAAAATCTGGCGTTAGGGCATGCTGCCGATAGGCATGGGACGATGATAGAATGGCTCGCTTGGCGGCCAAGCCGATTCAAGCAAGAATACCACTGGGGATAGGCTTGAAGAGTTGCTTCTGATTCACATTCTATCTATTATTCTACGCGACCTCGGATTCGCTGTCTTATTCCAGCCGGACCTCGACGATCTTGGCTGGCTCCGTCTTTCCATCGACGGGCGACACATTCCCTCCAGCTGTCGCAACATACAGCACCCTCTCATCTTGATCAAAGACACAAGCTGTCGATCCCGCAAGCGCCATATCCGTCGCCTCGCCAGCCACAGTCACCACATCTCCGCCCTCCGGTGCGATGCGTGCCACGGTGTTTGTAACATTGGTAGTCACGTACACGGTCCCGTCGCGGGCCACGGCGAGGTCATCAGGGACGAGACCCGACGCGAGCGTCTCGGCTGGGCCCGCGGCTTTCAAGTCGGGCGTAACGGGCAAGCGGTACACAGAGTAGCGGGTCGTGGTGGTGTAGTATAGATAAGCTTGACCCTGTGTGCGATGGACCTTGAGGCCGTTGATGCCAATCGGGAAGGGAGCTCCGTCTGGTACAGTCATGGTCTCGTCCTCAATGGCGATCTCGTAGGCTCCAGATGTAACGTCGAGCTTGTACACCTTGCCGTTCAAGCAGTCCGTGACCAGCGCCGTGTTCTCATCCCACGTTGCCATGCCGTTGATCATGGCAATCTCAGGCGTATCCACCACCTTTGTCACCTTGGGCTCATCGCCCGTGAGATCGGCGAGCCAGACGCTAAAGCCACCAGCCTTGGGGCCCGTACCGCCGGTCATGTCGTAGATGCCAGCGCCGATGGCAAAGACGTCAGGGCGGAGAGGGCAGATGCCTGTGAGGGCCTGGGAGGGAATGTCTTCAGGGAGAGGAACTCGGAAGAGGAGAGAGCCGGAAGATGTCTTGGGGTCGACTGCCCAGACTTCGGGGACATCGAGACGGGTAGCTAACACGGTGCCATCGGGGCGGATGGAGATGTTTTCGAACCAAGTTGGTTCTGAAGAGAGTTGGAAGAGGGTCTTGACTGAAGCCATGGTTGCAGAAGTTGAGTTACTGGTTGTCGTAAAAGAGAAAGATTGATTTGCTTATAGAATAATAATAATAACAAGATGCTCCAAAGCCGGCCTCTTATACATGACGCTGGTAGTCGATATCGCAGCTTGAGAAGCCCTCTGATGTGAGATTGATTACCTACTTAGCCCAAACGCCCCTTGCGGACTTGCCACCGTTCTCCCCGCCGTGCCTCCGCCGGGGATGTGGGGCGGTTTGCGGAGCTCGGGGCTGATTGCTAAGCCTCCGACGCCGTGGAAATCCGGGATTGCCAGAAGACCAGCGTCGCGCTCCAGTCACAGGGATGGAAACGACGGAACGTGAGTGGGCCATGAATCATAGAACAGAGATGGCGCGCGAAGGATTCGAGCTAATCAGGGCTATACCAAGAAATCATCGTCCTTTTGAGATTAAACTGCGTCTTGTACTAACGCCGTGCATCACTCTGCAGCTTTAGAGTGCACGGGTCTCGATACGATACGTGGAGCTCTTAGTCACTTCTTCAATAACAGGATCTTAGATAACAAGAAGAGTCAAGTGGCCATATTGAGGTTCATTGTGTCTCTGCCTGTGGCATGTCGTGTCTACAGATGGTCGACAGTCGATGGCCACTACCCCAAACTCTTTCGTCTCTATATGAGTATGCCTATCTGTGACTTGCAACTGCTAAATCGTGAGTCGCGGCAAGCATTCTATAGCCTCTAGTATAAATACCACGAGACATATTGCTATATCGGGCTTTCAAGGCAATCACGAAAGACACCCACCAACACCGACACCATTTACAGCTCCCACTATCGTCTCATTAATCCATCCCCGGGATGTGCAGCTTCAACAGAATCCCCTTACCAGATTATCACACCCTTGTTTCTCCCGCGAGCAGAGAAACATTTGGCCGTCTCCTCGACATTCCTGACCGCGCTCTCATGCTCCTCGCAACTAACATCCGCGCTAAACGTTTCGGCTTGGTAACCAGATCCAGCAGAGTAACACAGAGAATCGTAGGTACTTTGCACGTCAGCCATATCGTTCAGCTCGACGACACCTCTATCGTTATTCGAGTGCCGGCGGCCGCGAGAGACGGCGACTTGAGCCACTCGGCCGAGGCGGCGTTGCAGTCTCAGGCGGCGACGCTCGAACTGGGAATGTCTGGCAGTGCTGGTCCTCAGCTCTACCAGTTTGACACGACGTCTGACAACGAGATTGCGGCTCCGTATATCTGCACGAGCTATGTGCCGCAGCAAAACTTGAGAAACAGCTGAAAAAGGCTTAGATCCCCTTAAGGGGGGGTATGAGGGGGCATATCCCTTGGAAGGGTCTCATGATTGTGATGTCTTAAGCAAAACGATTCGTCATTTGCGAAGGGTTGAGCTGACTATCAAGGGAAGTAGATGGACCGTCTTTTGACATTCTATCGGCCCTGAATGGCGGCAGGTAACTCCATTGCTGTTGTTTGTATCTCCAGCTGGAGAAAAAATGCCAATATTGAGAAATAAAGCGGGAGTTCTCTTGATAACTGTTCATATTCAACTTCTCCTGATAACTTCTAGGTCTGATAGTAACACTCAGTTTTGAATGAGTGATAACTTCATGACCAAGTGAGCTGCGCCCTGCTGTCGGGTACAAGAGTATCAGATTAACCTAATGACTACCTCTCCAACCTCAAAAGAGTCCATATT
>JABEYC010000556.1:0-35810 GCA_013266195.1 Fusarium zealandicum | reverse complement strand
ACCCGCAACCTTGAGATTGTGTACTCGTAAGAGTCTCACGCTCTACCGATTGAGCTAACCGGGCGTGCTTCGCCCGGGCATCTGGCTGCCCGTAGGCGTTGGAAACGGGAACTGAGATTGAGAGATATGAAGGGAAGGTGCGGAGAGTCAGGGCTTGAATGGATGCGCTCTCTGTTGGGTGATTGGGCGTTGCGGGCTGGTTTAAAGAGCGAACTCCACCAAGAATGGGTGATTGGACATTGATGGGTTCATGGAGATGGCCTTTGGGGGCTTACAAAACTCATGAGAAATAGATATGTATTCTTTGCGTGAATAGAGAGATGATGAGCTGAGATAAAAACCAGGTAGCCAAGAAGAGTCAATGATCTCATATCTTTCTTACTATCTTGTGCACATGCATCAACGAGGCCCCCTTGCGTCAACCTCTACATGCCCTGGAGTGCCCTGAAGTGCCCTGAAATGCCCCTCCAGCGGTAAAAAGACAAGTGGGTCATCATCGCCTTCAACCAGCATCGTCACGTGCAAGGGACCCATTCGCTTCCCATAGGGTTTCTCACCCCACACATCTATTGGGAAAATTTCGCCTGAAAAGCTCTTGTTCACGACACGGCATCTCGAGACCCGGCAGCACGACTCTTTACGAAGTAACGCCATACTAACCCCTCATACACAATGGCCAAGATCTCGTAAGTGCCTCTTTTGACGGTCTCGCTCTCAGTCTCGATCTATCTCTCTCTCTCTGCCGATTTCTGCAACGGCACCGACTCGGACGCAGCTCGTCGTGGTGGTGGAAGGGCCTTTTTTGGCGGGGGATGTTTTGAGAATCGATCCATGTGGGCGCGCACAACGAACAGCGACCAAATCACCGACAGCGACACGCCATGACCGACTCGACCGTCTACAGCATAGACACGACCTCGCTTTCCATTTTAATGCTCTGATCGACGACATGCGACAATACCGAAGACGTGCCTCCCCTCAGATTTCGGCAGAGAGAATCCGAGAACCAAGCGACACACGCACATGAAAACTCCAACGAGACAAAACTGACGATGCTCTCTACAGGCGTGGTGCCCCTGGTGGCAAGCTCAAGATGACCCTGGGTCTCCCTGTGTATGTCGCCCCGCCCCGAAACCGTGCCTAACCCCTCTCGCGGACCAACTAACAACTCCCCACAGCGGTGCCGTCATGAACTGCTGCGACAACTCGGGTGCCCGAAACCTCTACATCATCGCCGTCAAGGGTATCGGTGCTCGCCTGAACCGATTGCCCGCCGGTGGTGTCGGCGACATGGTCATGGCCACCGTCAAGAAGGGAAAGCCCGAGCTCCGAAAGAAGGTCCACCCCGCCGTCATCGTCCGACAGTCCAAGCCCTGGAAGCGATTCGACGGTGTCTTCCTGTACTTTGAGGACAACGCCGGTGTGGTACGTGGAGCTATATACGCGCACAGGCGGGACAGTCTTTGGCTAACGTGATGCGAAACTTGTAGATCGTCAACCCCAAGGGTGAGATGAAGGGCTCCGCCATTACCGGCCCCGTCGGTAAGGAGGCTGCCGAGCTGTGGCCCGTAAGTTCCCCCAAACCCCCGGGAACACCACGTCAAGACCGAGATGCTAACTCTTGTCCAGCGTATTGCCAGCAACTCGGGTGTCGTCATGTAAGGTGCTTGCTTGGGGGTCAAAGGAAAGACAAAAGGCGTGGTTCTGTCCCGAAATGCGATCAAGTAGAGCGGCGCGGAAATGGTTCCCCTTTCTTCCTTGGAATTTCGGGGGAAATGGGAATGGAAGATTTTAAGTCGCTGGATTGGCAGGCTCTTGCATTTCGGTTGCGGCGTGTAAGGATGATTCACATACCAGGCATCACAAGAGGACAAAACAAAAGTCACTTCAACTGGTTTCTGGCCTTTGTGCTTTGCGCCATGTACTTGCCTGATGTCGTGAGGTTGCCGTGACTTGTAGATGTCCTTGATCTGATCAACTGTTCAATCATGCGATAACGGCAGAAACGTAAGCTGGTATTATGGATTCAAAGATGCATGCGAGCTGCGGTTACCCACGTTAAAATAGAGTGTGATAGTCATGGCTGTTCCCCGAAACTAACTTAAAATGCAAAACGTGTGTCACGAGTCGTTCGTTCACTTACACGGCCTCGACCCTATGGCAATCACAAACATCCAGTTGGAAACTATTTTCCTTGCTAAAAATGCTTGACCATGACGAGCCGACATAACCAAGGTTGTATGAGTGCTCATCAAATCTAAAATTCTCATTATTTGGCGCATCTACTTGTGGCCGCTTTGTAGACACTGATCAATTATGTCCTACACCTCACAATGACTTACACATCGGTCTCACACTAGCATAGCGTAGTATTACGACACCACATCAGCACAAGCCCTCACAATTGCCATAGCAAGTTCATATAATAGTGGCTATAGTATATAAAGACCTCAAGTCTTAGTGCTCGCTATAGCATCCACTACCGCCCCATCGCTTCCCGTCTCACCGGGCCAAGCCCTCCTCTCTCCTTCATGACGAATATTATGCAAAGCCAAAACGCATGCAGATGAAAGTAAACACGAGATAAACGAGTCAAGACTGGATAGAGTGCAAGAGACGCAAAAGGAAAAACGAGATTCTAGTGTACAGGGAAATGCGAGACGAAGGAAAAAAAAGCATCCAAACCCCCTCTGAATCCTGCATAGTGTACAGAGCGGCTGTATGTACTTGACCCACTGGCTGGGTCCTTGCTTCTGGGAAAATGTTACATCGAGCTTTCGCAAGTCTCGGTTGTTCGAGTGCTGGGCTTGTTGTTTATTTTGTTTGGTTTGGTGATTTGCTCTAACGACGCATGCGGAGTCGGGGACCGTTGTTGAGGCGATGCGAGGACCACATCAGGCTATATGTCCTCATCAATAGACCGCTGTCGTCTCACATCTACTGATAAGGGTATCCCATACCAGGCATGCCGTGACCGTGACTGTGACTGTGGCTATGACCGTGAATGAACGGTGCGGCCCCTCCCTGATGCGGATGCGGAGGAGGAGGAGGGTGTTGAGGATGAGGCTGGTGGAGCGGCTGCTGCTGCTGGAGGTGAAGCGGGTGCTGAGGATGCGCATGATGATGCTGATGCTGATGCTGATGCTGGTGCTGATGCATCTGTTGTTGCTGCTGCTGCTGCTGGTGTTGCTGCATCATCTGCTGACGTTGGTGCATTTGCTGCTGCTCCATCTGTTGCTGCTCAATGTGCTGCTGCTCAATGTGCTGCTGTTCCATCTGCTGCTGTTCCATCTGCTGCTGCTCAATGTGCTGCTGTTCCATCTGCTGATGCTGCTCCTGTTCCTGCATCTGTTGCTGCTCTATCTGCATCTTGACGGCAGCCTCTCTCTTGGCAGCAGCCTTGCCCTTTGGCTTCGGAGCCACAACGCCAAGCCTCTGCTCGGCAGCCGCTTGAGCTGCCTTCTTGGCTGCAAGTGTTGCTTTGCGCTTCTCGACAGCTCCAGCCATGTTACCATTGGCCCAACGGTCTATTAAAGTGTTAGTGCGTAATGAGAAAAGGGCAACCGCGTAAGAAACTCACTCTTCATGGATGCCGACATCTTCTCGGACTTGGTCATAGACTTGTAGTCCTTAGGAGTATCATCGCCATCGTCAGTAGGGGCAGCAGCTACAGGCGCTACGTTCTTGCTGTCCGCGCCAGACCTGACAACCTTGATCTTCTGAACCTTTCGATTGTTGGGGGCTGGCGTCGGCTCAGCTGAAGGCACGGGCGAAGTAGTACGAGACGGAACATCGTTAGGGCCTGCGATGCCGCTTGCTCGCTTGCCTTTCTTCTTTGGCGGTGCCTCCGCAGACTCTTCGGCCTCATCCGGGTCGTCCCGGAAACGCTTCTGCCTCTTGGGCCGGAAAGAGTATGACGATTCGACAGTGTGCGAGGACTCCTCCGATGTAGCGGTGGATGGTCGGGATTCGCCGTTGTCGCTGATGGCAGATGCTGGCGCGCTGAAGAACTTGCTCTTGGGGATCTTGAGCGTGAGTATATGTCGACGGACATGTGGCTTTTCCTCCTGGGGCTCCTCCTCGACAAATTCGTTCGGGTCGGCCTCCTCGTACTTAACGGCGGGCCTGCCACGACCTCGACGAGAGGGCTTGGCAGACTCTTCCTGTGCTGTCGAGTCCTCTGCGTCTGGAGTAGGCAAAATGTCTTCGACGATGTTGGGAACAGAAGTCTTGGGGCGAGGGCCACGCTTACGTCTTGTCTTTGGAGCCGTGGCCTCTCCCTCAGAGGCTACGTCATTGTTGAAGCTGACAGAGAGATTGGTCTGGGCATCGTCGTCGGCATTGGCGTTCTTGCGGCGCCGACCACGAGTAGTGGGCACGGGGGTTGAGCTGCGACTGACATCCTGTGTCGCCGGGTCAAAGAGCTGCACCGGCTTGCGCTGGCGCTTGCCAACGACCTCGTCGGTTTCGGTGGCCTTGGCCGTCTGTCTAGGCTGGTTTCGCAAGGACCGTCCCCGCGTCATGATTCCGACTTGCTGGGTCTCGGGATTCTGTTTACCGATCTTGGACGGATGGGGGTCGTACTCGAAGCCGTAGTTCGCAGCCATAATACGATCTTGGCTTTGGAGATAGCGCGTCTCGCTCATGCCCTCCTTCTCACGACCCTTGTAACCTTTGACAGCAAAGTCGGGTTCTTCGTAGTTGACACCATGCTGGTGCAGATTCCGCGTGCGGGCCTCATACTTGGAGTCAGCAGCGCGTCGTCGCAGCGAATTCTCGTAGTCATCGACGATCTTTCCCAGCCCGGTCCATTCCTGTTGCCACTGCACCATGGAGACGTTGATGGCCTCGAGAATCTCGTACAGGTCCTCGGTCGACATGTCCTCGTGGTTCTCAATGGCAGAGATGTATTCCTCAGGGTCCCTGAGCTTGCGGTACTTGAAGTATCGGCGTCTCTCGGGAGGTTCTTGGGATTCAGAAACATCCACATCGTCGGGGTCGTCTCCGCCTGGAGCAGGCGAGTTGAAGGCTGTGGGGTCCGTCGAGTCAGGGACCGGGGAGCCGCGAGTGGGCGTGTTGAGCGCAGGTGTAGGTGCTTCCGGAACTGCGGCATCCGCATTGTCATCGTTATCATCCATCATAGGCTCCATGTCGATGCCTTCTCGGTCGGCGTCTTTTCCTTCAGGAGTAGCATCATCGGCTGCGGCATCATCTTCGGAACGGCCCTTCTTTTCAGGATATGAGATATACTCGCCATCGACGTAAGGTGTGAGATGAGCCCAGCGACCATCTGGAGTAGGCTGCGACTTGGATGCCATGATGGGCCGAGGAGCTGTAGGCTTCTGAGGACTTGACTTTGTTTCTGAGGGTGCCGAAGAAGCTGGGGTTTCGACAGTATCAGTTGGAGGTGGAGGAGTTGGGGCTTTTGTTTCGGCGGGACTCGAAACGGCAACCGGCTCGTCCTCGTTGACGGGAATCTGAGGTGAATCTGAGATTTGAACCTCATTGGCTGTGGCAGCCAAATCTAATGGCTCATCGTCTTGCTCGTTCCCTATTGTAATGCCATTCACCTGCATAGGTGCGGGGTCCATATTTTCATTGTCGTTGTTTGTACTTGTGTTGGTATTATCGGGAGATTCCTCACCGGGCGCTGGTGATGCTGCAGGTGTAGGTTCTTCAACGGGAGGCGAAGCGGCCTCGGCCATGTCAATATCCTCAGCGGGTTGCTCGAATGTGTCAATATCCATCTCGTCCTCAGAATACTGATTTGGAGACTGAGCTGGAGACTCGGGAGCTTCTTCGATGGTGGCGTGGTGACTGGTCTCTTCCTTGATATTGTTGATGGAGGTGGAAATCTCTTGAGGAACAGCCTCAATGGCGGGCGCTTCAATAGCTGGGGCCGCAATAGTCTGTGCTTCAACAGCGGGCAACTCAAGGGCTCCATTGACTCGCCTATCGGGAGACGAGTGAATCTCTTCAGTCTGCCGGCCGTCACCAGCTGTCGCCGTAATTACAGCTGGCGCTGGCACTGACTCCTCAGGCTTAGGCTCTTGCTTTGTTTCTGGCACTGACACTGGCACTGGCTCTGACTCTAGCTCTCGCACTGGCTCTCGCACTGGCTCTGGATCTGACTCTCGCACTGCAGCATCGATAGGGTTGGCAGTAGGTGTTTGCGGTACGTATAAAGCTTCCGCTCCGGGTTCCACTTTAGGAAGTTGCTCAGTTTGCGGCTCTGCAGGCTGAACAGATACCGGCTTCTCAATAGGTTTTACCACTGGAGGAGGTTCAGAAGCGTTCTGCTCGACTTGAGGGACGGGCTTGATGTCTTCTCCGGGCGTGTTCTCAGTGGACGGGATAGCGTGTTGACAGTCGCCAGTTTGCGGCGCGGCCGGTTTATTTGTGGGCGACAACTTGTTGGACTTTGGTGATGAGTGATTTGAACCACTGGGCTCACGAAACTCTGATTCACCCGCGTCTGAGTAATAGGCACCGACCTCTATGGTGTCTTGGACCTCATTGTCATCGTCTTCAAGGGCGGCCTCGTGATAGGCCTTGAGCTCACTGGATTTGCGCGATGGGTTCCTCCGGCGGTTGGACGGAGTATCTGCACCCATCGAGGCGCCTCTCCTTTTTGAATCAGTGCTGTAGAAGTCATCCACGTCGTAATTGATCTCGGACCTGCGCTTTCTGCCGCGGGCCGATGAGGTCGAGTTGGGGACAAGGACGTCGTCGTCGATGTGTTCAAACGTGTAATCCACGCGAGCACGCTTACGAAGACTGTGACCACCCTTCTTGGGACCGTGGCCGCCCTCGTCTGGAACTGGGTAGTTGTCCATAGTAGTAGAGCGCTTCCTCGGATTCTGGCCGCGGTTATTCCCTGGAGGAGAGAAAGTGAAAGCGTGCTGCAGCGGCTTGCTTGAGCGGCGAGCGCCAGCGCTTTGAGGTGTCGTATTAGTGTGAGCAACAACCGGGCTAGTGGATTGATTGAAATCAAATGAAGCCTCCGAGACCGACGTAGGAGAAGCAGAAGCTCCCAGGTGACGGCGACGGTGTGTTGTGCGGCGCGAGCGGTCCATGGTCAGCCAAGACAGGCGTGGATGAGGCTGGGATTCCAATGTTACAGCAACGACGTGTAGCGGCCAGCCGGGCCCGCGAGAGGCGTCATGCAAGCGCGGCGTGTAGAAAGCTGCTCGATGAGGGAGCAGCGGTGATGATTAGACAAGAGGCAGATCAAGAGAGAACCTCGGGGGGATGAGGTTGAGGTTGAGGGGGCGTGGGTATGAATAGAATGAGACGGATGAGCGTGTTGGAGTAAGAAGAGCGAGCCAGGGCAGAGAAAGAATTTTGAAGTACAGGGAACTGGCGGCAACTTGCAAAAAGACACAAAGTAGCCAAGTAAAACAAGACAAAGAGGCCTGAATTAAGGCAATGATGAAGCAGCCAGCAAGCACGTCTTTGATCAAGCGGCGATGGCTTTGGAGCCTGAGTGCGATATATGACAAGGGACGCGGGTGATGAAGACGGTCTCCTTTTGGCTGTGATGTTGGTCTCCCGTTGATTTTCTCGAGGTGTCGTGGTCCGAATAAGCCAAGAACAGGCCAGGCCAGGCCAGGCCAGCCAGGACCCGCCCGGGGCCTCGCTGTTAGTGCATCCTAGCCACTGAAGGTCTCGCTGGCACAAGGCTTCCAGAGGGACCCCCGGGAGCTCATGGGTACGTACTTGAACTCTGCTGAGGCCCCGGCCAGCAACCCTTCTCCGGGGTTCCTCCGCTCGGGACGCCTTGGACCAATCAGGAATGGCAGCACGGAAGATACGGCGCTAGTACGACCCGGGCTTGGTGTCATTGGTTCTTCCAGCGTGACTCTGTCGTCTGCTGTAATTCAGCGCGTGTTAGTGGCCGCTTTGCTGCTGTAAGTCGCAGCCAGCCAATCCTGTGACGGCCAGCAGTACGTGGGGGATACTTGTGTCCAGCTCCTCATCAGGCTTACACTCTATTGCGGCTCCATCTCAAGGTGAGTACCCCTTTGTACATGCCCTGGTCATGAGTTGAATGACGGTGAGGTTGATAAGGATTGTAGATTACCGCGGTGCTCAATTGGAATCTTTCAGTTACTACAGCTACGCATGACTGATTGACCAAGGTGATAGATTAACCAATCCTAATGTGAATAAATATTAAAAAACTGTTATCGTGGTCCAGCTGTGATATAATCTTTAGCTTGTTCCACGTGCTTATTGGACCCTTGCTTCCTCCTCCCCAAGGTCTGGCCGCCTCCGTTTCCACGCCAAACACGGGCTCGTAACAGTACACATGTCAACCCCCGCCTGCGTCCTCCAACCATCCAACCTCAACCTCTATCAAATCAACAAACCGATATCACGCCCCTGATCAACGCCGTCAAACAGGACAGCGCCTTTCACCATGGCGTCCAAGAAGAACAAGGCTGTCGCCGCCGACGACGACATCGACGATCTCTTCTCAGGCATCGTCGAAGACACCAAGCCCAAGAAGCCCACCAAGTCCAAGCCTACCTCTGCTGCCACCAAGGCCATTGCCGACCAGGACATCTTTGCCGACCTCGAGTCTGAGCTTGCCGCCGAGCAGCCATCGCGACCGCATACCCCCCGCATTAAGGATGCAGCTGCGCGCCGCTCTACTGCAACGCCGCCTGCTGGCGATACACGCAAGTCTACCGACAGCGCGCGTAGTATGAGAGCCTCCTTTACACCAAGTGCCACCAGCTCTGAGCTTTACGAGGCCGAAAAGAAGCCTGCTACCGAGCCAGTGCAGCCTCAGCAATCCCACCAGCCCGCTTCTCAGACCGCTCCTCAGCCATCCGGCGGAGGGTGGTGGGGTGGCATTCTGTCTACTGCCAGCGCTGCCATGAAGCAGGCCGAGGCCGCTGTCAGCCAGATTCAGCAGAACGAAGAGGCCATGAAGTGGGCAGAACAGGTCAAGGGTATCCGAGGAATCGACGTTAATACCCTCCGAAACTATGGTATGTACAACCACAGGTTGACGCAGACTTGGGACAAAGCTCACCGAAACTCTAGGCGACGAGTTCCGACATCGCGCCCTTCCCACCTTCACCAACATCCTCCACACGCTTGCGCCCCCTATCGGCTCCCATGAGCGCCTTCTCATCCACATAACCCACGATATCGTCGGATACCCATCGCTCGACCCTCTCATCCACGGTGTCTTTTCCCGTGTCATGGCACAGGTCGAAGGTGGCGATCTTCTCGTTGTTCAGCGAGGCCAGGAGAGCAGCTCCCGACGCAGCACTGACGGTGCTGCTGGATGGCACGACGGACCCTGGTGGAGGCAGGCCGACTCGCCCCGTGAGCTTGGTCTGATCAAGGGCTTGTCTGAGGGAACCAAGCTGTGTCGAGCCAACGCCGAATCGTATGCGAACGAATATTTTGCCGCCAACGGTGGAGTCGACGAGGCCAAGACCAGAGCCACGGAAGATGTGAGCGAGAGCAACCCTGTGCGGACATCCAATCTGTTCCTGGCTGTCCAGGCAATCTCTGTCGACGGCGATAAGACACTGTTTGCTCGCACCGCCTCGGCTGAGAAGGAGAAGGAATCCTCCGATGTCCAAGATCAGGAGGAGAACGAGGAGCTCATCTGCTTCGCCGTCTTCATTCTCGATCCCGTCCATGACATTGAGTTTTACACAATCAGTCAAACTGTTCCTTCTCGATGGGTTCAGTGGCTCGATGCTCCCACTCCGCTTACACCCCGCTCTGGCGAGGAGGGTGAGGTTTCGGAAATCAGTGTCCCAGACGAGATCAGGGACATCATTGAGGGCGGCGGTGTCGACCCCCGAGAGTGGGTTGCTGAGTGGCTCGAGGAGCTTATCGATCTCTCTGTCGGCATTGTGGCTCAGCGATACGTTGCTCGCCGCATGGGTGTTGGTGAGGGCGGCCTGGGCAAGGGCAAGAGGAGGATGGAAGAGCTTGTGCAGGAGGGCGGCGGCGAGGCTGCTCGGGCTGGCATCATCTGATGTCTTATGCCAAAGTCATAGACGCTAGAAGCGCTGTATCGTAAGGTAGGTTAGGCGTTGGGGTTTGGCGACTCTCGAATGTAACTTTCCCGTGCTTCCTAGCTAGCCTGGGAGTCTGTTATAAATGCTGGGTTTCTCTTGATCATTTGTAATGTTCGAATTGACTATGTACGTTGATTGGGATTAATGTCTCCATCTTGATATTATGAAAAGGAACCAAACAGGTCGAAATATTCCCGTCGCACATCTACTTCTAGGATCCCACCATCATGACTTCTCAAACAGTTATCCTACAGCTCACCTTGGCTATGACCAGTTCGATGGACAGTTCCTGCTCTCTTCAGCTCTCCCTTTGCCGCCCTTGTCGCTCCCTCTCTCTCGACAAACTTCAAGGGCCGATACGCCGGCTCCCACATCTGCTCCCTGATCCACGACTCCAGCTCTTCCTCCTTGTCGGGGATGCCCTTCTGCGTGGCCTCGCCATCCTTGACGGCCGCCTGGATGACGTTGCGGGCGATGCGGACGCTGACATCCCGCACGGAGCTCACGTCGGGCAGGAGAGGAGCAGTCGAGTCTTTGAGGGCGGGGCTTACGGAAGCAACGCCCTCGACGGCGGCGACGAGCATGCGGTCCGTCAGGTGCTTTGCGCGGGAGAGCACGCAGCCGAGGCCGATGCCGGGGAAGACGACCGAGTTGTTGCACTCGCCGACGTTGACGGTCACGTCGGAGCCGGACTCGCCCCAGGGGCCCTTTACCGGCGGGAAGGGTGAGCCGGTGGCGACGAGGGCCTTGCCGTCGGTCCAGTGGAGAATGTCCTCGGGCTTGGCCTCGTGCAGGCGCGTCGGGTTGGAAAGGGGGAGGACGATGGGGCGCTCGTGGTGCTCGGCCATGGCCTTTATGACGTCCTCGGTGAAGGCGCCGGGGACGGTGGATGTGCCGATGAGGACGTTGGGGCGGACGGTCTTGATGACGGAGAGGAGATCAGTATCCTTGTCTTTCCACTCGGCTGCGTCTTTGGTAAAGATGCGGTGCGCGTCCGAGACTTCAGAGTCTGTTGTCAAGAGGCCGGGCTTGTCGATCAACCTGGAAGTAGTCAGTCCTGGCTGTAAGACGGGGATTCCACGAGAAAGACGTACCAGATCTGTTTTGCTGCCTCCTCATGGCTCATGTTTCCCTCTGTGGCGATGGCATCTCGGATCTGGTCGGCGATGCCCAGGCCAGCGCTGCCAGCTCCAAAGACAACCAGACGCATATCCTGCAACTTCTGCTTGCTGACGTGAAGACCGGCCATGACGGCTGCGAGGGTCACGCAGCCGGTGCCCTGGACATCGTCGTTGAAGCAGGCGAAATCAGGCCGGTACTTGTCCAGGAGACGTCTCGCTGTATGTACATCAGAGAGATAGTCCAAGCTTCAAGGGGCGGGTACTCACCGTTGCTCAGGCCAAAGTCCTCAAAGTGGATGTATGCGTTTGGGTACAGCTTCCTCGCAGACTGAACAAAGGTGTCGACGAACTTTCTGTACTCTTCGCCGCGGATCCGCTTCTCCTTGAGGCCCAGGTATAGCTCGTCTTTGAGGAGCGCTTCATTGTCCGTTCCGCAGTCGAGGACCACGGGCAGCGTGCGGTTCGGGTGGACGCCTCCGCAGAGAGTAGTCAGGGCCAGCTTGGCGACAGATATGAGGACGCCGCCGACGCCTTGGTCGCCGATACCGAGAATCTCCTCGCCGTCTGTGGGACTGGTCAGTCAACTTTGCTTGGAGTGATGGGGTGAGTATGGAGACTTACCGGTTACGACGATGTAGTCAATATCCTCTGCATTGCCCCATTGTGCAAGGTTGTCGTATACCTGATCTTGCTCCTGGATGTTGAGGTAGCAACCTTCTGGACGTCGGAAGACCCGAGAGTAATCCTGGATAGCATCTCCTTCGGTTGGAGTATACACTATGCTCATCATCTCATCGAGATGGAGCTGTAGCAACTGAGATGGAGTAAGCCTGGCTCTGTTTTGGACATTTTGGGGAACACGGCAATACCTTGTAGTAGAGAACCTCATTCTGGTCCTTGAGCGAGCTTAGAAACGTGTTCTTGGCCAAGTCATTGGGGCGTGAGGAAAACTGTTCGTATGCGCGCTTGCACTGTTGATCTAGACTCTGAACACTCCGAGGAAGTAGGCCGCTGAGGTTGAATTTGCGACGCTCATCTAGGGGAAACGCAGAGCCCTTGTTGAGATAGGGCGTGTTGAGCAACGAAGTGCCTGTGAGGGCGCATTCAATAGGTCCCGAGGTGCTCAGTGGAAGATGCTCATATTTGGACTTGTCGGGCATGGTTGAGTATGTGACTGCGGGAGCGAGATGCTTTGCCGGAGTCCTTATTCGCGATGGAGAGAGGGAAGGATAACGAAGGAAATGAGAAGACGAGTTCTTGGCGATCTTGAACATTGCGCTTTGTCAATCTTGTATTGCCTTGAATGAGGTTGTATTGATATAGATGACTATCTTGGTAAGGTAGGTAGGTAGGTAGGTAGTGTATTGAATGACCTGAGGATAACGAAGTGTCTAGTGTGAATGACGTAGTCAAGGCCTCAGCATGTGAACAGCTTGTTTCCACTCTGACAAAAGCTTGATTAAACTGTTTGCGGTCCAATGACACAGTAGGTACATGGGAGGAGGATATCACACGTGCTAGGTAACTTGGAGGCTCGTATGTCACGTAAAAAAAGACAGAAATGTCGGTGCTCTTGGAGCCTCGCCCGTGTAGGATAAGTCGTCCACCGAAATGGCGACAGAGACGGACGCGGACTATGATTGCCCTTTCCTTTCTAGCAGCTACAGCGGACGAAAAAGAAGAAACCCCCCTGAAGGAGAGAGTCGTCTCTCTTGCCGATGAATCAACTTTCAGCCTACTTCGTACGGACGGCACAAAACGTGTTGTCCGAGGAAGACCTTCGCGAGGAAGACTCGTGATGAGAGGAGTGACTGAAGGGAGAAGACTGCAACTATACAACAAGAAGTAGAAGAAATAGTACCTACCTATTGCTGCGACTGAAGCTGGTATAAATGATCACATTGCGTGAGTATTATAGCCTCGTCGCTCGCGATAGCAACGCGTGGTCGCGTTTTGCCCTGGTCATGATTGCTTTGGAGGTTGAGGAAAATTCTCTGCGAGGTTGGAATTGGAAGAGTTTTGGTGGTGGAGCATCGGAAAAATACCCCCCACCTGACGCGAACCGTTGGCGGGTCAAAGCCACTGTGTTAATGATATGCGACTTTGCTCAAAACAACAAAAACCCAGCAAAATGATACTCATGTCATTCATTCGGAAGATGGCCTTTAATTCTAGATCGACCCGGTCACCAAAGACATCATTATACTCGGCTCTTCTGGACACATTCACACAAAAGTTCCCCATTCATCTAAAAAAAAAAAAAAACTGATGCGGATATAGCTGCAGATACATGTCGGCTGATAATATGTATTCATCAAGACCACAAAGGCACTGCAAGCTCATACTTACTGAGACCTTCTATATGCCTTCTTCTACTCTCCTTGTCTAGGCATTCTCAAGGTGCGAAGGTCTGACCTCTCTCTCGTTCTCCACAATCATCTTCTCAGCCTTGAGAGCGTCGACCTCCAACTCCATGCCCAGCCCGACATCCCGACGAGCCTCGTCCAACAACTTGGCATCCTGCTCTCCGGTCCGGCTTCCAAACACTCTGTCCATATCCTCCAGAGTGGCGCCCTTGGTCTCGGGGAGGTAAAAGTAGATCCACGCGATGCTGGCGGCCAGGAACCCGGCAAAGAAGATATAAGTGCCCCATTCGAGCGTCTCAAGCATGGCGGGGACGTAAAAGGCAACGGCAAAGTTGTTCAACTGTCTTTGCGTTAGACAAGCTTGTATCGATAAAAGATGGCACTGTAAACTTACCCAGTTGCTAGAGGCACCAATCGAGGAACCCTTGGACCGAATCGACAGAGGGAATATCTCGGCAACGAGAACCCAAGAGACAGGTCCCCAGGTCGCACCAAAGGCTCCAACATAGATCCAGATCATGGCGACGGCGCCCCAGCCTGCAGCGGAATGGGTGACCCAGTCGTGCTGGAACAGGGCGACAATGATACCGGCGAGAATCATGGTAATCAACATGACCACTGAACCGACATACAGCATGGGCTTTCGGCCAACCTTGTCGATAATGACCATGGCGGGCAGGGTAGACACGAAGAATACACAGCCCGTCACACCGGTAGCCAGAAGAGCCTGAGTTCCGCCCGTCAGTCCGAGGCTCTGGAAGACGTTGCTAGCATAGTAGATGATGGCATCGATACCGCTGCAAACTGTTAGCACCCCCAAGTCCAGTGGCCGCTGGCACAAGAATCACTCACCTCCACTGCTGCCAGAACATGACCAGCCAAGCCGTGGCGACTCGCTTAAAGTTATCCCAGGTCCGTACAATGTTGTAGTACTGGGCAAACTCCCTCACCCACACGTTGCCCTGCTCCTTGGCCGCCAGGTTGGGGAACTGCAGGGCAAAAGCCCGCTGCTCAAACAGGCTCTCGGCCTTGATCTCCTTGTACTCGACCTGGATAAGCTCGTGCTCGATGGGGAGGTTGCGCAGGTAGGAAAGGGTCTTGAGCGCCTCCTCGTCGCGGCCCTTCTTGACCAGCCATCTAGGGGAGAAGGGGAGCCACCAGATGCCCATGGCGAGGAGGACGGCGGGGATGCCCTGGATGATGGAAGGGAGCATCCAGGCGAGGTTGCTCTGGTCGTCCTCGTGGCCTCCGATATAGTTGCTTCCGTACCCGATCCAGAAAGAAAGCATGATGCCGAGGATGGTGCAGAACTGGTAGAAAGAGACGAGGAAACCTCGGAGTTCGGGGGCGGACAGCTCGGCGTTGTAGAGGGGACTATTACACGAGTGTCAGCATTATACCTGGGCTCCCATATAGCTCGACCTGTACTGACCCAACACCACTGAAAGTTCCAACACCGATACCGGTAAAGAACCTGCCAGCGTAGAGCATGGCAGGGTTGTGATAAGTCGCACCGCAGTAGAGATAGCTGCCCAGGATGACCCAGCAGCAGGCCGAGAACATGGTATACTTTCGAGAGATGACCTCGCCGAGCACACCGGCCGTCAGGGAGCCGAGGATACCGCCCAGCTGGAGGATCGAAGTGAGCCAGCCCGTGGCGCTGCTCGATTCAACGACCGAGGGGAAGTTGTCCTTGAAGCGAGTCATGACCAGGGACTGGCCGAGGACGCCCTGCTGATAGCCATACTCGAAACCGCCGAATCTGCAGAGAAGGAATCAGTCCCGGGAGAGTCACAGCATCTTTGAGGCCGGAGAGACGAACGAGGCAAAGAGGGCGATGACGATAAGCTTGGGGTTATTGTAGATGGTCCTCCATCGGTTCTTGTAAGCGAGCTTGGTGCGCGCTTCTACCGTCGACTCCATGGCGAAACGATTCTTCCGGAAACCGGATCAAGGTTATCTAGCCCAGATCAGATAAAAGCAAAAATAAGAATGAAAATTAGGCCGGTCACTAATGCACCGAACCGAACCCCGTCGCGATGCCAAAGGCTAATTCTTAGTTCGGGGGGAGGCTATCGTCTTATATGGATATCGATACCACCCCGCAATGACCCATGATATGTCCCCCAAACCAGGAAACAAAACCGTCGAGAGAGGGAAAAAAGGCACCGTGGACGGGAGGTTATTTGCCGATCCGGGGACCCCAGACCTGGAGAGACCCCTACAGTAAGACTCCGGTGTCGGTGGGTGGAATGCCTGGATTGGGCATGATTGCCTGATGAGGGAACATCGAGCACTGGGCCTGGTGTTTGGATGCTACTCAACCCCTGCACGAGACTCGTTCCGCTGGAGAGGCTCCGTCAGATGAATGCTTGGTCTTGCCTTGTTTGGATGAGTTGGGAGATCATTCAATCCCTGTTTCGTTTCGTTGCTTATGAGATCGACTGATCCAAGCTTGGGCGAGCATATCCAGCGGTCATCGATGCAACGACAATGTCAGTTGATGAAATGTCTGCCTAGGCGATGGTCTTGGTAGTTCCCGAGCGATATCTCCTCGTATTCCTCTGTATAATAACCTCCTCTTCCAGCTTATTAGCTATCCAGGAATCTGACTTGCACCCGACACTTCCAGTTCTCTACCACTTTTCCGTCTTACTCCATCTGCCGGCCCAGACTGACTATAAACACGGGAGTTGACGACGACGGGCCTTTTCGACGCTGAACCCCGTCCTTCTCCACCACCACGACGGCCCCTCTTCTTCATCTCCCCCGAGACTTGGCGGGAAACAAAATGCTCTCCTCTGCAAAAGGGAGCCGGGTTCGAGCCGAGGTCGAGGATGGATAATTGTATGAACACTATCAATCCCGTGGAGAACGCCGTGCTCAGCTCCACCTTGGCCGATTCTTGCCTTGTTCGACTTCCGATCGCGCCCGAAACCGTCGTGGATCTTCTTTTTCCAAGTGATTGATAAAAGAGACGCAAAACGGGAGGACACATGACGTTCGTTGAGGCTCAACTTGGCACCTGTATCCGTGACCAGGTGCCGGGATATGCTGTCCAACGACCAGGCAGAAGAATTCACGAGACAGGCATTGGAAGCCGAAAGAGGCGGCCAAGAAACGTCGCCCAGGGGGGGGCCTTGCTCGTCTCGACATGTTTACCTGACAAAAGGCGGGAAGTCGAGATGCCTGACCTTGGCGTCTCAGCTGCAGACGTTGGAATCACAGAAATCAGATGCATCCTGTTTCTCCGCGTACCAGACGATTGGGTCTGCCAAGGAGTGTAAAACTGCCTCTCTTTCGACACCCGTTGCAGCTCGACAACCTTGAGCCAGCAGCTGGATTGCAGCCAAGACCATAATTTGCAACCTTCTCTGTAAGCGAGGTTTGTCTCTTTAACAATAGAGTACTCTTTGTGATAGATGAGGGGAAATGTAAGCAAACACCCAGGGAGGTGAGGTACGCTTGGGAGTGCCTATTCTAGTACCACGTCGCCGGGAATAGTGTAGGATCGTGAACACCACGTGGTATTCGTCCCGGGGTTCAAGAAGCTGAAGGGAGAATACAACTAGCCTTTTCCATCTCCCTCGAAAGTCATGTCTTCTGATAAGTTATAGAACAACTCGAGAGACTCGGACCAATAGATGCGTATGTGTATGCCACTCAACGCGCTAGAACCCCACCATAAGGCAACTGACTGGCTTTGCTATTAGAATGATGTACGTGGTACTATGGCTGTGGAGTCGGCTAGTTACTTAACCTACAAGTATTAAAGCTAGTCGCCTACAGACACATCAATATATCTAGTCTTTTACCTTTAGACAAGGTGAAAGCCAGGCACGACCTTGGATTTACTGAGTTTCATAGCGGATTTCAGAAGTATGCGGTATGTACGGTCATATATTCGATCATCATATAAATAGCGGACTAGAATCAAAGAACCCTCCACATTGGTCTTCCAAAACCCGTCACCTCACATCTTTCTCCCCTGTCCATCGTTCTCCTACTCGTCCTCATCTTTCATCACATACCACTCATCAGTCATCACCATCTCTCTCATGTGTTGCCTGAGTAATTTACTGAGCAGAGTTGCCGTTGTTGCCAATCAGGTTGGGGGAGCTGCGGAGGTTACCGGTGATCTGGCCAGAGGTGGCAGTGGTCTTGAGCCAGTTGGTGACAGCAGAGACACCCGAGATACCGTTGACAGACATGCCGTAGAGAGCAAGACCGACAACGTGGGGAGTGGCCATGGAGGTGCCGCTGATGGAGTTGGTGGCAGAGTTGCTGGTGTACCAGGCAGAAAGAACGCCGGTACCGGGGGCAAAGATGTCGAGGACAGTTCCGTAGTTGGAGTAGGAGGCAATAGCCCAAGTGCTGTCAATGGCACCGACGGTCACGGCGCTGGGAGCAGAGGCGGGAGAGACGTTGGCGGCGTTCTGGGCCTCGTTACCAGCAGCAATGATAGAGATGACGCCGGAGCGGGAAGCAGACTCAACAGCGCTGTTGAAGGCAGAAGAGAAAGGGCCACCGAGAGACATGTTGATGGCGGACTTGCTGGTGCGGCCCTTGGAGATAATGTCGTTGACGGCCCAGTTGAAGCCAGCGAGGATGATGGAGGTGGAAGACTGATCGCCCTGGAAGACCTTGGCGGCAAGGATGGTGGCCCTCTTAGCAACACCGTATGTCTTACCGGCAATTGTGCCAGCAACGTGAGTACCGTGGCCAATAGTGTCGGCGTTCTGTCCGGGGAAGGCAGTATAGGCGGCGGTGGCACGGCCCTCAAACTCATTGTGGCTGGCTCGAATGCCAGTGTCGACGACATAGGCAAAAGTGCCCTGGCCAGCGGCAGTGTCGTAGATGTAGCTGGTGGAGCCTCTCGAGCGGTGGGAGACGGTTCCAAGACCCCAGGTGGCGCTCGTTTGGGTGGTCAAGGCCTTCTTCTCGAGATGAGCTTCCTGCTTAGTGTCTTCCTTGATCCAGTCGAGCGTCCAGACGCGATCCTGCTCAACGAGTTCAACCTAGAGAGTGTTAGTACAGCTCAGACTAAGGTTTGAATGAGATGAGGTCTTACATCAGGGTTCTCCTTGATCTCTGCAACGGTTGCCTTGTCAAAGGTACCAGCATAGCCGTGGAAGCCATACTTGCCATCGTAGGTTCGTTCGACACCGTTCTGGCCGTCACGCTTCGTGAGGCTGCGCTTGTGGACGTCGTCAACCCACTTGAGGTGGCTCTTGACATCTGCATCCTTGATATCGGACTTGAGAGTGACGATGTAGCTGCCGGGGACGACATCGCCAGTCGCAGGTGAGGCTACAGGAGCGCTCAGGGCGACTCCGAAGAGAGCGGTCGCAGCAACAGCGAGGTTCTTGAAGTTAACCATTTTGAAGATCCTTGAGAAAGACTGGGAGAGATGATTGTAGATGATGGAGTGTTGGTGATGATGAGAATAGATGTCTTTAGGGGGGAAGACATGTCAACTTATATACTAGTCAACCGTCGTGCTTTCATCCCTAGTCCGTAGTTGATAAGCCACTACCCAGAGACTTCGTTGTGCAGGACTCCACGTACCTTGACGTAGTTCTCAGACATTCTGGTCCCATAGCCGCATTATCGAAGGGATTATTGCTGTCAACTTCCTCTTACGGAGAAGAGGAGAAGCATCCTACACTGTCATCGCATGGTAGACAGCAGTACCAATCGCAAAAAGGAAGGCGAGGTGTGATGGCGCGAGGCGGCAAAGACTCTGGATAGCCATTCACGATGACGAGAAGACAAAAGTTCTTGGGCAATGCAAACACCAAGCCCGGGCCAAGCATCAAAATCTCAAAGGGGATGCATAAGGACCCTTCGCCTAGAGAAAGACCCTGTAACACGGCGGAGATATCGAAACTGGGGTCGATAGAGCGTGTTGAAGCCGAGTATCTCGCACCGTGAATGAACCAGTTTTAGAGACACTCGAGGTCGGCCTCGAGGTGAGAAGAACTGTCTTGGGCAGGGTCGGCGGACTCCGGGCAAGGCGAGAGGGCCCTGGCAACAAAGGGGCCACCGTCTCCGTTTCAAGATCGACATAGCGCAAGATTTCGCAACCCGGTTAACTGCCAGAGTACTCCGTACTAGACTAGATATTGGCAGCCGTGCTGCTATAGCCTTGGCGGTGACCTCTTAGCGCCTAGAAGTATCAGAGCTGCTCGAACAGATGCCTCGAGGAGGAAGGCAAACATCCCTGGCTCTCTAATTGGAGGACAAGAACAGGAACATGACCACTTGGGATCAAGGGCGGGCCCCCGGAAATGATGTATAAGCATTGTGGCTATTGTCAGAGCCTCGAGAGACACGGAACCCGGGCTGCCTAACCAGGCAGTTCCTCTTCTCCGCATCTAAGGCATATGGAAGCTTGGCGCGAGAAGCCCCCCTGGAACGATTAGCCCTACTGACAACAAGAGCCGGGCGGGAATGGATATACTGTACACCATAGCCCCGGACCATACGGCCAAGGTCGATGGCCAAGTCAACTTCCTGTTTAGGATACTAGGGCCGCGGTAGTGCACATCGTTACCACGGCAGACCACCTAGAGAACTGCCAAGAAGTGCGATGCAGTGTGACCCCTAGGTGCCCGTTCTCGCGGTAGAATGAAGCTAGGCTGGTATAAGCTAATTTGCCTAGCCTTGCCTGGTATTGGAGGTGAGGGAGGGCAGCGTGATATCGAGGAGAGGGGGTGATGGTTGAGGCAGGTGTCTTTTTCGGCCTGTGGCGGCCGAGCTGTCGGCCTCAGCCCAGGACATGTCTGGCATCGTGATGATTATCTTGTATATCAGACTGGATCATCAGTGTTGACAAGATGGCTCCTTGCAAGCTGGATCTGTCGCGATGGAGGCCATGGTGTTGATCAAGCTTGGTGGAGATGACGGACAAGAGTGGAGTTGATCGGGCAGAAAACCTCCACCTAGTGGGCTGGCTGTCGGCTAACGATAAGATTCAGTGGGCCCGGGGGTCTGAGACATGCCTCTTAGCGACTCTCGGACCCCAGAAGTATATCGATTACAGCGCTCATCCACTGACGTTGAACCCCGCCACGACGACATAGCGGGGTCTCACTGCCGCCGCCGCCTCTCCCGCCACAAACAACCTCTATGGATCCCCCTCCCGTCTTGTTCCATTTTCACCGACATGAACCCATCCTTGTCTCTGGTGACATATGCCATGCTCTATACAAGGATGTTGATGCGAATCCGTTATCAGCGCCATCCGATAATATTTTACAAAAGTTCGCAGGGGTCTGCCTGTCTCTTGGAGGCGTCTCCCTCCGCGTCGTCGCATTAGCTTATCGAGAGGCCTCGATGTACGGCTCCGCCCCCGCCATTGATGAGGTTATTCGTGGAATCCACCTCATCCTTACGCTACCCTCGCGTTGCCCCCACGATATCGGACAGCTCGACATCAGGTACTTTTTGTCAGCCTGGATCAGGAGATCTCAGATATTGCCTCGTCTGTCTTGGCCACCATATCTTGTCCAACGCATCCATTGGCTGTCCTTGTCTACCCCTTGCGTCCACTCTCTCCGCATCCCTCAACCTCTGTCTCTGTCTCAACCGGCAGTCTCCCGTAGCCACGCCGCACGTTTGCCTCGGCCCGCCCAATCCTATTGATCTCCGTAGCGGGATCGACAGAGCCAGGTACAGTGTAAGCTGGACTTGACAACCCCTCAGCTCCGACTGAGAGCCTCGTTGAGGTGTTTATTGGCTCTTGATGTGAGCACTTTAGTTGATGCAAATGCAAGTTTCATCCTGATTGACTACCAGGAGGGGCATTGCGTTCCAACTACAGGCTTATAGAACACCCTGAGGAGCCCAACTTACATAATGCTGATGGGTAGCTACAACGACCTTGATCGCCTGGAACCGAGATCAGTCTGTACCTGACTTGGATATGATCAACAACGAGAGGTTCTAGCGCTCTACTGCGTACTAGGCTACTAGGCAGCTAGGCTCCTAACACCCTTGTCATATTGCAACTCAAGGATCATCCCCAGTTCGGGTATGTACTCGCACATGTCGCCATTGCATCAGATCTCAAGTCAGAACGCTAGGCGGCAAAAGTCCTTGCAACGCTGATAACTGATAGCTCCTTCCTAGATGGTCGTTCCAAGCCGATGGACGATATATGTCGCGATAAGGCATTCGCTTTGCTCAATGCTACGAAACAGGGTCACTTACAGGAAAGCACCATACTCGATACTTATCGCTGCAGCACACAACAGGGCACAAAATGATGCAAAATGCAAAGGTTCCTAAACTCAAGGTAATCCCGAAGACCATGGCTTGTGCCTCGGCCTCGGAAGTTCACTCAGGGGGGGCTTGACATCTGATCCTGTGCCCCCTTGTCTCACGGGAGCACGAGTCAATCACCTAGGATCGCCATATTCCAGACGTTTCTAGACGACGGACAGGATATTAGGCGGTACTTTCTATACCCTCCCTCACAGATGATCTTCGCACACTAACACATGCAGCTCATCCCGTGCTTCTCTCTCCTGATCGCCTTTGAACCACTTGAGCAACAGTTGTTGGTCATTCTCATTCGGCTCCCTTACTTTCATTGTTTCTCGCCAGACTATGGATAATCCCATTGTGTATCAATGCCAGCACAGAGTGTCTTGTTTTCTGAGAGCATTGATGTGTGCTGCTCTCAGATCCTCCATGTCACGAAAGGTACTCAATCCCACGACTTTGCGTGGTTAGCATCAGAGAATGAGCGGAACTAGCAGGAATTAATGTCCAAATATTCTTCAGCTTAAACCCAGCCGTCTATTTCTCGGCCCTCCTTCTTTTTTATTTACAGAGGAACCAGATAAAGGTATTACGCCCTTGGCTTTCTTATCTCGCCACGACTGAACATAGGGGCTGAAAGCCATTCTGATGTTTGTTCTTCAACAATTACACCGGCCTTGATTTACCTGGCCTTCGGGGTACCTGATTTGACCAGGTATCGCGCCAAGTTTTCTTTCAAAGCAGGGTGCTTCCACATTTGACGAGCCCGCTACGAGGGGAGAGCTGCAACCGCCACTTATTGTGTGATCAGCCCTTGGTTTCAGCTGATTATCTTCACTCATATAGAAGCAGTTTGCTAAGCTCCAGTCCAAGTAGGTTTTAATTAGGACCGGAGGCTTCATGTTGTCAAGATATTTACGCAGCCAGCTTATGGGGCCTGAGCGTACTCTGGCACCGAATTTGCCAATAATTGGCATGTTACCACGTTGATAGTAGAAATAAATCCTCCGACATCGTATAGCAGCTTCATAGTGACAGGAGGTTTTTATTCTTACTTCCAGTTTGACGCTCTCTGTTATCGCCCCAAAATGCTTCTCTTTAAAATACATCTGGTCTAACCGTGTGTATATTTCGTAGCAGATGGAAGAGAACGAAGAGAACCCGCCCTGGAATAATGTACCAAGAGAACCTAAACATCCAATGGAACCTCAATCCACTATTCGCCCACCTGGGCTGTCTTTAATGATTTAATGGGAATTAACAACTCTCTTGTAGCTAACCTAGAGCTATAGAAACCTTGAACGGCGTTGCCTTCAAATTGAGAGCCGCCCCATGGCTCCCAATCTGGTATTCATATGAATCAATTGAAGCAGTAGTGGCATGTACTAGAATTAGAGGCCATGATTTAGGAGTTGTTTCTTTTACAAGACTAGTGTGCGCCATGATGGATATCTCATGTTTGCTTCGTTGAGAAAGGGGTTAGCCTTATCGGCCTGGCGAGATAGCTGGGTGCCGACGGAAGCTCTTTATAGTGCGCGAAGCCTGGGGGGATTGTTGTGAAGCAAAAATGCTACTAAATAATCTCATTTCCCGCTGTGCTTTGTTTCCAGTCCTCGAGTGATCGTGGAATCAGCAGATCAGATCCCTTTGAGCAAATGTCACCACCGAAACCATGGTGTTTTTGACTTGCAGAATAGACATGGAACGTGGCGGAAGCCTGCATCAAGACCCTGGGACCCCAAAACTCGTCTGAGTGGCTACCTTTGCCTCGGTGAAGATAACCAACTGCCGCGATCATGCCTGTTGTTGGGTCTATGGTTTACCATGCTTGTCTCGCCAAGGTTGCATCGACACTCCGGTAGCTCGTCTTGAACCACGGAGGCTAGAAAACTTTAAATTACCCTAGCACATCTAGTACATGTGTACTTGAAGGGGGCGTCCTAGTCTTTAGACGAGGGTATCGCTGGTTAGTCTCTACTTGGAAGCGTTATATGTTGCTAGGTCTTCCCATGTACCCAATGCTTGTCTGTACCGGCTATCCAAAGACATCCGAGATTCCCAATGTCAAATTGACCGTTTGTGATCACTTTATAATGGCAGTGTGTACTTGTACATACCCAAGCAGCCTGTCGTCTCCCGCATGATGGGGGGGTAGGATGACTGTCAACGTCTGCAGTCTAGCTGCGCGAGCCAATAACAAATAGAATAAGCATACTGGGTGTTTTACATACAGCTCCATTTGCCTCGGTAGACAAGGGCTAGAAAAGAATCCGAAAACATGTCGGGTTAGTCGTCCCCTTGATCAGCTCGTGAGAGACATGCGCTCCAGCTTCTAACTGTCCCCAAATAATGAGGACAAAGGCTCCGGATAACAATCCAAGTATTCTTTCACTGACTACTAGTATGAGCTTATCAAGTACGATTATATAGAAGGTAGTGATGTCTAAGCTTGCCCACTAACTCGTGAACTCTCTTTTTATTTTACAATTTATATAGCTTCATCCAACCCATCGATTCCCCTACACCTACCTACCTACCTGCTCCTAAATCAAGGCGATGTTTTCCCACGAAACATCTCGACTTAATGCTGCCTTGCACTGCCCAGGTCTTGCACAAACTACGTTACGTGTTGTTTTGCCATTCGTAAAAGGCGCTGCGACTGGTTCAGAAGCTGCACTCGTTGTAATAGACCCTATCTTCTGGGCGCTCCCCACTAGATGAGGCGCAGGAACATTAGAGTGTCGTGAAGTGGCTGCAGAACGCAAAGTGGTTAATAAGCCTCTCTATGTATGATCCTCAAGCTTTCTCATTGTGGTGACCTTTTAGTATTTGATTATTGAGATCAGTTGAGTATATGATAATTTAGGCTTTTCAATCCTTCCAATATATAGTCGATGTTCACAAGTCATGGCTGTATATGGGACATCCTCTCATAACTCGAGCATTATTGCATCGTCTACCATCCATCAATTCTGCACTCCCAGATACTGCGTCGCAAGAATAGTCTTCTCCTTTGCACCTCTCACGCCAATGCGAATCACCTCTCCAGGCACGACATCCACCAAATTGTCCTCAAACCTGACTCCGTCGTCCTCGCACTCCAGGGCGAGGCCCTTGATGGGTACCTCTGTGCTAATCTCTACAGCTTTAGCCCCGTCGACGAGCTCAACTTGAAGATCCTTTGGCTTCTGCAAGTGCAGGTACTTGAGCGGCTCGGGCCAGTTGACGTATCGCGCAATCTGCGTGCCGTCCTTGTAGAGATACGCCGCAACCACAGTGCGGGCCTCCAGGCCAGCCTTGGGCGTCTCGACGGGGACGTCCAGGGTTACTATCTCGGTCGAGCGGTTGCTCGGGAGAATAAGAGATGAAGAAACAGTCTTGGAATATGTCTCTTTTCCCGTCTCGACGTCCCAGGCCTTGACGATGCAGTCCGTGGTTATGTCCTCTACATCGAGGTTGCTGCCCCAGATCTCAACTTGAGTTGTGGTGTCGATGTGAACCCGAGTGTACTTGTCCTTGGGGTGCTTGTGCTCTCGACGTGTCATCCCAATAGTGACTGGTGCCAGCTCCCGCTTGATGGTGTAGTATGAATGCTTCGGCCGCAGATAGTAGTCGCAAATGGCCCACGATGTGACGGGCCAACAGTCGTTGATCTGCCAGACCAAGACGCCGCTGCAATACTCTTTATTGGGACCCTGCCACTGGCGCTTCCAGAGCCTGTAGGCTGATGCAAGAGCTTCGGCCTGCATCAGTTGAGTGCAGTAGACGTAGTATTCAAGAGGCTCAGGTGTGTAACGGAAGTTCTCCGCCATATAAATGGCCAAAGAGCGCAATTGCCCGTCGGCCTTGTTGTGGAAATCAACGGTCGAGGAGCTGTAGAATCTCTCGGGGTCATCTTTGCCTTTGGGGAGGTAGGCATCGATGGTCTTGATGCTGGGAAACCCTTCCATACCAAACTCGGATACGAAACGACCAACGAGTTTACCAAAGTCTTGGTAGTTCTTCTGCGAGCCGTGCCAGACATTCCACTGATGAAGGTCTCCAACGGTGGGATCAGCAGACGTCTCTCCGCCCCATGGACTGCCAAAGTGGTAGATGGCGCCGGGATGGAGCTCCTTGCAAGCGTCTGCCAGGAGTTTCTCATAGAGATAACGAGCCGGGAAGTCTGTCTTCAGCCAGCTTTCGGGATCTTTGTCATCAAAGTCATATGTAAGGTTCTCCCCCTCGGCCAGTTGGTAGTCCTCGTTGTTACCGGCCCAGATGATGATGGAGGGGTGGTGCCGCATCCGCTTGATGTTCTCCCTGGCTTCTCGGTCGATGGATTTGCGCAGTTCAGGCCAGCAGGGGTAGTTTCCACACGCAAACATAAAGTCCTGCCAGACGAGAATGCCGTGCTCGTCGCAAGCGTCGTAGAAGACATCTTCTTCGTAGATTCCTCCGCCCCAGACCCGGATCATGAACTGGTTACCGTCTGCCACAAGCTTGACCCAGTCGTAGTATTTCTCTTTGGAGATTCGAGGGATAAAGGTGTCTGCCGGGATCCAATTACTTCCGCCGCAAAAGATGGGAAGATCGTTGACCTTGAAAAAGAAGCTGGTGCCAGGTTGATCGTCGAGCTCTCGTTGGACTAGCTCAACCCTGCGAAGGCCAATCCTCTTGGAGGTGGTATCAGCCTCATCTTCATCATCAAGAAGTGTAGCTTTGATGTTGTATAGAGGCTGCTTTCCGTATCGAACGGGATACCAGAGAGCCGGGTCTTGGATTTGGAACGTAGTCGTCGCTTCTTTGCCCTGAACTTCGGCTGTGTTGGAAGCAACATCTTTTCCATCCAGAGAAACATCAAAGCGGACTTTGGACGCCTTGCCTTCTTCGACAGCTGCGTGAACGATCACCTTGGCGGTCTTGAGAGAAGCGTCAACGTCAACTTCGGTGTAGAGGTCGCCAATGCGAGACTCGTAAACCTCCAGATTTATTGGGCGCCATGGACCGCAGGTGAGCATGGCCGGACCCCAATCCCAGCCCTGATATGACAATGATTAGTGGATAGGAGGTAGGTTCGAGCTACTTGGTCACTCACCCAGTGATATTGCGCCTTTCTCACAGTCAATCTGGAGCTATCACCATTCCATTGGGCGTATTTGTGATCTGGATGCTCCTCAATCAACTTCCAGCCTCTCAGGTAGGCGCTGTCAAAGGTGATGACGAGCTGATTCTCGCCATCCTGCTTGAGGTTATCCGTAACGTCTACACGCTCCGGAGTGAACATGTTGTCCGTCTCCAAGATCTTGGCGCCGTTGAGCTCGACGGTAGCAAAAGTGTCGAGGCCATCAAATGCCAGCACCGCCTTTGCGCCGTCACCGACCTTGGGGCTCGAGAATGTGGTCTTGTAGACCCAGGCAGTTTCGCCGATCCATTGCACCTCTAGTTCATTTTTTCCAATGAAAGGGTCGGGGATCTTTTTGTGGTGTAAAAGGTCGAGATGGACGTTTGTAGGGAATTGAGCGACTGGCAAATACGAGTCGTCTTCCTTGGTGGCTTCTTTGAAGTGCCAGTTCTGGTTGATTGGTATGACTGAGCGCGGGGCCATGACGGATGACGACGATGAGAGGTGGATTTGCAAGTCGAAAGAAGCTCAAACTTGATGGTGAAGCTGTGAAGTTTAGAAGATACCAAAGAAAGAATGGCTAAACTCGTGATATGCTGATTTTATCTGCTTTTGACCGGACAATTAAGCCAGGCAGGCGTGATGGATTGGATATTGGCTTTAGAGAGGTAGGTAGCCCCGCGATGTGAAAATGAGGGGTCGTCACTGGGAATAACTGTAAGTGACGGTGGATTATCATCAGATGATGAACCAGGTTGATGGTTGATTGCCTCACCAAGGTAACCATTCATAAACAAGACTAAGAATTAGACAAGATTCATCGACTGCGATTCCTCTGTTATTTATACAAAAACAACCTCAATAATTACCCTTGCACTCAGCGGAATACATTCATCAGCCCCTCTTCTCTCCACGTACGACCGCTTCGTCGCACCGTCGATCCGCCGTCCCACGGGATCCTATTAGTCAACTCGTATTCCATTCCCAGTCCTTGTCCTTGCACTCGCTCTTGGATATTTCTTGGCGTCAGATGATCCGCTAAATGCACGTATTTCAGAGTATGCCTTTGTATCTCGACAACCCGTTATGTCCGATATATTGCACGACGCTCGCTTTGACACTTGACTCGTATCAACATGGTAGTGACATTTGGAGAGCCTAGGGAATAAGATCTTATCAATCAGACAAGAAATAGCTCCGACCCTTCGTCTTTCTAAGACAAAATCCACTCTCCGTCGTTTGTTGGTTCGGAGAGTTCCACTTAATCTAACTCTAAGACGACATCGTTGCATGACATCGCTGACAACTTGTCATGATGTGCTGTGGATGACCATCCAAGGGCCTTGACCCATGACGGGAACTCCTACTTAGCCATCTAACGCGCGGTGAAGTTATCGTCTAATCCTTATGCTGTGACGATTGATGCACGAAAGTAGGTGATATCTCTATCCACACTCTATAGGACTTCTTGAACGCATATTATCATGACTACCTTGTGTACGAGACAGCTTGTATCGGCCAGGCGCGTTCAGCCTCAACACTTCAACTTCCAGTCTACCATTGTCCTCCTAGTAAAGTGCCAGCCGTCTATTCCCAACGCCCCGGACGCTCAAAAACGAATGCTTTGCAACCGGATATTCCCAAGCACTGTGAGACTAAACATGCAACCCGTTCCTCCAAAAGTGATTCGGTCTGGCCATGAATCCGAGCTTCGAAACGGGACTCGCAATCCCTGAGCAATCAACAGCAGTTCCCGCCTCGCCGCCGATTGCTCAGGGTAAAAACCTCCTCCCAGTCACGCAAACCCCAGTTCTGCGTCCGACTCTTGCCCTTGCGTCGTCTCCTAAGGCCACTGATGCCGTCATCCACAGTGGCTCCCGTCATGGAGCTCTTGATGCTGCCTCCGTCACTAGCCGTATTCCAGCCACCACTGTCACCGTATTGGATCCCGCTCGCGGGGTCGTCGGGGTCGATCTCGCCCAGCTCAATCTTGGTGAGGATCATCCTCGCCAACCTTCCAAAGATCTCGTCGACACCCTCACCGTTGAAGGCACTCGCGTCCGTCACGACCGATATCCCTGCTGTGCTGGCCCATCGGCTGGCCTCGGCTCGCGTAACCTCTCTCCCCTCAGGGGCAATAGTTGCACTCAGCTGAGTGCCCGCGCTGATGGATGCCCCACGATCTCTAGTCGTAGCTGTACTTGTATAAGAGCTTCCACCGGCGCCGGGGGTAAATGTAGAGTTGGATCCGATGCTTGTTGGAGTCGGCGGAGGAAGGCTTGTGTCGACGAGGGTTTCGGTAAGATCGAGCTTGTTCCCTACAAGCATAACGCTGAGATTTGGAGACGCGAGCGCACGAGCGTCGTTGATGAAAGGCTGGAGACCGCGGAACGAATTATGCGAGGTGAGGTCGTATACAAGGATAGCGCCGGCGGCGCCTCGATAGTATGAGCGAGAAACAGATCGAAATCGTTCGGTGCCAGCAGTGTCCCAAAGCTATGTCCCCGTCAGAATATGTTCTCGGCTCTAGTATGTGTAGCCTGGGGGATTATACCTGAAGCTTGATTCGTTTCCGCCGTGATCCAGTGCCGACTTTGATGATCTTGGTTGCGAACTCGACGCCGATGGTTTGTGACGATAAGACTCTCCATTCATTCTTGACGAAGCGATGTAGTAGGCATGATCTTTATTCCGCACAGCCCGTCAGTCAAGTTCCTTAAACATGCCTTGAATCTCTTGTCCGTTGATGCTGGAAATGACGTACTTCCCCGTTCCACTGGGTCCAAGCAATATGATCTTGGCCAGGTAATCGTACATGCTTCCCAGCTCCTTTATCACAGTTAGTCGCCTCGCATCGCCAGTCTATATGGCTACTTGTACCTGCTCCCGGGCCGTACCCGAGCTGTCTTCGCTCGCGCCGGAGTGCCGGCGAGGCCTGGTCATTGCGGCGGCGCTGGGCAAATGACGAGATGGCGGCTTCAAAAGCTGATAGGTTTCAGACGATGTCGTAGATCTTGGCTTCGTCGTATGGGTCGAGTTATAGGAGGAAGTTGAGGATGATAGGTAGCAGGTTCGGTGGGCGAGTGTACAAGGCAGAGGATAGACGAGCGCGTTTATCTTTTGTGTGCGTAGTTGTTAAATTCAAGCGACGACGATGCGAGCTGGGATCCTTGGATAGATGTTTTACCGCTGTCGGGAGGCCTGTTCGGCCGAATAAGGTGTGGGTCCGCTGTAAATAGCGTCATTGCTAGGTGATAACGTGATGATGTGGGAAGACGGAAGATAACATCACGTGGGACATGGATGCGGGACTCAAATCAGGTAAAATAGTTCTATGATGTATTTTCGGTTGGATAAGACCAATTTTGTCGTGAATATCGTGCGCGAGAATACACATTTGAATTAGAAAGTCAAGATCTTACGAAGGTTTACTAGATCCGCACGATGTAAGGATCCGCCCGATGTAAGGCAACCTTGGGGTATTAATCGATAATGGTCAAGAATCGTTCGTATCAAGAATGTGAGTTAATCTATTATATTTGCTTCTAGAGCTTTTGTATCACTGGTACTAGGCTGATCAACAAGTGATAAAGTAACGACCGCCTGGATAGATGCTAGTAATTGAACCATCATTTACACGTGTGCAGATTGACGGAATTTGTCTTTGTGCAATTAGCACTAGCCTGACCGCTCGCAACACAAATGCCCCATTTCTTTACCGACTTATAGTTCATACCAGATCGATAATTCACAGTTTGCTTAGAGAAAAGAATCATGTAGTAATCCCCTGGTAACTATCCCTAAGGTGTAAGTAAGTTGGACAACCAAGCCCTCGGCCAGCAGCATACCCTAGACCACAGAATAGAAACGCTGAGGAATATATACAGTCGCTGCTGACACTGTTACTTAATTATTCTGTGACTTGGCATATGTAAGACTTCATATCTATGATAAAGATAATATTCTATTGTTGTGTTTGGTCCTCTAATTGAGATCACCTGTCGTCGCTTTACGAGGCCAAGCTTACGAGGATCCACGGTTCGAGACGCCGAGGCATGCTCGGTGCGCCACCCCTAGATTCCCCGCGTAGAGCGCTAGACATTCCTTCAACATTAATAATACGACTTCATTCTTGCACAGTATCGTGATACCAAGGCTTAATAGTCTAAAAGTATCCAGCATGAAGATCGAGGGTCGTACATTTATTGTCTCTGGCGGGTATGTATAAACCCATCACCATCGAGTCTTTCACATGTTGCTTACTCGTCATCTACAGTGCATCCGGCCTCGGTCAGGCTTGCGTTGAGGAAATCAGCAAGAATGGCGGCAACGCGGCCATATTCGACATGAACGAAGAGAACGGAGAACAACTAGCTAAGAAGCTGTCTTCTTCGGCCAAGTTCTTTGCGTGCGATGTCTTGGAGACGGAGAGCATCACAAGCGCGGTGCAAGTCGCTGCCAAGTGGGCTAAAGAGACTGGGAAGCCTTTGGGCGGCGTGATTCCTGCAGCTGGTGTTTCAATACCTGCTACGGTAAGCATACAACCTGGATAAAGATACACTCCGAGACTGATCTCCGTCGTAGATCCTTGACCGCAATGGAGGCGCATTTAGCCTCGATGACTTCGATTTCGTGCTCAACATCAACCTCCGAGGCACGGTTGATCTGGTCCGCCAGACTCTGGAATACCTCGCAAAGGTGGAGCCTGTGGGATCCGATGGTGAGCGCGGCGTCGTCATCATGGTGGCATCTTCCGCTGCTTTCGAAGGGCAAAAGGGCCAGGTCTCTTACTCGGCCAGCAAGGGCGCAGTCACGGCCATGACGCTGCCCATGGCGAGAGACCTCGCTCGATATGGTATCCGAGTCGTCACCATCGCCCCCAGCCTCTTTGATAGCAGGATGACCAGCATGATGTCTGAGAAGGTCAAGAAGAGCCTGGAGGGCGCCATGGAGTTTCCCAAGAGAGCAGGCCAGCCGCATGAGTTTGCGCAGCTGGTGAGACAGAGTATAGAGAATGTCATGTTGAATGGCGTCGTCATAAGGTTGGATGGTGCAATGAGGATGCCCAGCAAGATGTGAGACTTGGGCCTCAGGCGGTTCTCATTGAAAAGACTGCTATTCTCGACTCTACGGCGAGAAGTTGATTGTGTAGAGAAACGTGTATTAGGTAGCAAGCTAGTTTCAGTTTAGGTATCATCTGCCGAGATATTATCGGCCTCGAGATGCGAATCGGTTACCTCGGCTGAGCCGTTTACTCAACAATCAACAACCCCCCTCATGAGATTGGTAATCATCTTGTAGATCTCAACGATACAAAAGAAAAGATCAAAACTGAAGTTAAGCCACCAGAGACTGAAACATACATCCCGATCCTCAGATAAGTAGTGCCCGAAGTGAGTCCTGCACAGTGCTTATCGATAGTTCACAAGATTGGCTACTGTGCTTGGATATCCATTTATCCCAGACACCTCCTGCATCGTAGTCTCATCTTCGTCACGAATCACGAGAACCTCTGCAACTTCACAATGACGTCCATCAAAGTAGCTATCCTAGACGACTATCAAGGCTTTGCCGACCCATACTTTGACAAGTTGGACTCCGAAAAGTACCAAGTCGTCTCCATCAAAGACACCGTACTTCCCTACAACCACCCGGAGAACCCGCAGTCTGGCAAGGATGCTCTGGTCAAGAGGCTCCAGCCTTTCGACGTGATCTGTATGAATGAATCACCGCCATGCACGTGCAAGAACCTGTGGCTGAACTGCTATAGGCACCATGCGGGAGCGCACGCCCTTCCCCGCGGACTTGATCGCCCGACTGCCAGCACTCAAGCTCTTCCTCTCGACAGGGCTGCGGAACAAGGCCCTAGACCTGGCCGCATTCAAAGAACGCGGGATCCCCGTTGCCGGCACGGTCGATAAACTCCGAACCGATAAGAAAACGGTTGGGACGGACAGCACGACGCAGCACTGCATCACCCTGATCCTTGCGCTCGCTCGCGACGTCGCCAGCGATGATGCTGCCATCAAGGACGGCGGCTGGCAGACGGGATTTGCCACTGGGCTCGCGGGCAAGACGTTGGGCGTCGTCGGACTCGGGCGTCTGGGGACAAATGTTGCCAAGATCATGAACGTTGCGTTTGGTATGAAGGTGATCGCTTGGAGCACCAACCTCACCCAGGAAGCTGCAGATGAGAAGGCCAGGGAGGCTGGTCTTGCTGTGGAGGATTCGGATGGCGAAAAGACCTTCAAGGCAGTTAGCCGGGACCAACTTTTCAGCGATGCCGACGTGGTCTCGCTGCACGTTGTGCTTTCTGAGAGGTCACGCGGCATGATAACCTCGCACGACCTGACCCAGATGAAGAAGTCCTCATTCTTTGTCAATACATCTCGGGGCCCCCTTGTGGTTGAGAGAGATCTGCTCGATCACCTCAAGGCAGGGCGAATCAGAGGCGCAGCTCTCGATGTCTTCGATCTCGAGCCTCTCCCTGCCGACAGCGAGTGGCGGAGAAAGACCTGGGGGCGTGACGGATCGAGCAGAGTGCTGCTGACTCCTCACATGGGATACGTGGAGGAGGGTACTATGGGGTCTTGGTATGAGCAGCAGGTTGGCAACATCACTCGATGGGCTGCCAAAGAGTCCTTGCAGAACGTGCTCACTTAGTTGTTCGCCTCTAGACACGAAACACGAAGAAGAAAAGGACATGGGTCTAGGTTTCTCGAAGAAGCTTATGCAAAGAATCAAGTTTCATCCGAACGATAGAGAGACAAGCCAGAACCAACGCACGAGACTGGCCAGAGCCGCGTCTATCCATGACCTAGAAACCCTCGTTGATAGGCTCGATAGTATGAAACGAATGATAACTGAATACATGCTGCTGCATTAGACTGGAGCTGGGGATCCCCGCCGCCTGCAAGGATGAGACGGGTCTACCCGCAGTGCATCGCCGAACTCCCACTGGCCCCAGCTTCCTAGAACCGGTCTACTTGGACTATGTGGTGCGATTTACTCTGTCTGAATCCCTGGATCCATGCTGGTAGGTCCTAGATCACGTTGATCAGATGGCCCCCCCTATGACTGGCGATCTTGCTCTCAAGGGACCTTTCAGTCTCTGCTCATCAACTCGACACATCCTCATAACCTTTGGGCTGGAAAATGCGTCTGCATCCATCTACTCGCAGGCGTGGTGCGTTTTACGTGCAGCCGACTGTGCATACCGCAGGATACATGCATGCAAGCCCGTTTCAGGCCTCGAACTGATCCTCATGAATGTACAGTACTTAGCATCTGTATGCCGGCCACAGCAACGCCAGCCAACGATACTGCGAGATTTCTCATGATACTTTGGGGCTGAGAGGGTTTCGATGAGCAGCCTCCTGCGCCGTTGCTGAAATGAGGCCAGCGAATGGGCGACGTCCCTTCAGACGCCATGTTCTACTGCAGCTGCGGTCTATCCTCTATCTTGCGCCATCTCTAGATTCTCGACCATAGCAAATGCCGCCTCGTTGCCGACATCTCCACACATCCTTCATCCTCGGACGAGTCCGCCTGTGCAAAGTTCTTTCGTGCATGTGTCAGCGAGGCGTGTCTCGATGCTAGTCGACGAGGCACGGGACTATCGCGACTTCAGCTCGCCGCAATCTGGTCTTTTGAAACTGCGTTCAGCTGTCGTTTTGAGACATGGCCATTGTCGAAAAATCGAACAAGTGACATTCTACAAGCCACAGAATTTACTTTTCCATTTCCCACGAGGAGCCGAGATCGCGTGGGGAGATTGAGCATGGGGCCTTTGGCCGAAAAGGACCTGACGATTGCAAGGCGCGTGTAAGTCAGTCACTTGGCCATGCTTGCTCTCGTTGAGCAATTAACGTTACGCGACGCCGCGGAAGAATCGCTTTAACGGACAGCACAAGCAGACTCGCTTACGCAAATATCACGGAGATGTTAGCGCTATCACCCTTGTAGTAAATAGTCGCAGATCCGCGCCAGGGACCAGGTTGCTTCTGCAATGCACGACACCGAGTCCTGCCCCCCCGGCTTCCTCTCGGAGGGATATGTACGAATTGTGCCTCTAGCTGCGTCGGCCTCTGCTGTACCTGTAACCTACAGTAGTCTCGCAACCATCAGCTATGGCTCCGGGGGAGAAACAGGACGAGGATAGGTAGGTAGTATGTGTATGTAGTAGTAGACGCTCTGCTACGTAGTAACGCTCTGTGCCGGATCTGCGTCCAAGGGCCCGGGCGTATCCCCCCGCCCCCCCCATGTCTCTGGGAATGGAAAAAAGGAAGGGTTTCATCACGATCGCTACAGGGGTCAAGGGAGTAAGTACCACAGCGTCTCGCGCAACTTCAAAGCCTACAAAACGCCGATATTGTTGTTGTTTGCGCCACGGTCGCCTGTGCTTCACATGCCTTGGATTGCTGTGAACCCACGTCTGCGGGACATAGGGCCAACCTTGGAAAGCCGTTTTCTTTCTGGGGTCCCCCTTGTTTGTTCTTCGCTTGTTGATCCTTGCCCCGGCCCAGGGAGGCGATTTGACACTGGCTTTTGTTTCGCGTGGGTGTAAGTGATGAGCCAGATTCACAATAAGCAAGGACTGTGACGTCGCCCAGTTCGGCTCACGTCATCAGAGGATGGAGCAGACACGGCGAGATCTTCTATGACACCCATGTGCGTTAACCTCCGCTACGCCTGGGCCCTTTACCAGCTAATGGGAGCAAACTGCCACCAGGATGGGGGGAGCTTCCGGCGAGGACGGCACTGCGGTTAGCTGGCCCCGTACTGTTTCCCGTTGCACCTTAGACTCAGACAAGTCTAGTACCGGCAATAGTGCAGTACCACCAGGCCCCCTCCAGCGCTGCCCTGTCGATATACTATGTAGAACTGGCCTCACCTGCGG